>JAHIAM010008083.1:0-12614 GCA_021605205.1 Aegilops longissima | reverse complement strand
ATCACGCTCTTGTAGCTTGGTGGCAGTGATTGGAGAATTCTGCAATGACGCTATCATCCGGAAGATTAACTCCGCTTGAATCAAGTGATTATTATACCCACATTTTGAGTATATGCTCACCGATGTAACTATTCTCCTCCATCTTGCAGCTATAGAACTTATTGGAGACTTCATATCTCTCAATCCGGCATTTGCTTGAAATATTAACTTCAACTCCGAACATCTCATATGCTCCATGACGCTCAAAACGTCGTTGAAGTCCCGGTTCTAAGCCATAAAGCATGGCACACTAAACTATCGAGTAGTCATCACTTTGCTCGCCAGACGCTCATAACATCCGTGTTGCTTCTCAGCAGCAGTTCGGCACCCAGCGGTGCTTCCAGGACTTTAATTCTTCCGGCAGCAATGAGGATAATCCTCAAGTTACGGACCCAGTCCGTAATTGCTACCATCATCTTTCAACTTTGCTTTCTCAAGGAACGCATTAAAATTCAACGGAACAACAGCACGGGCCATCTATCTACAATCAAACATAGACAAGCAAGATACTATCAGGTACTAAGTTCATGATAAATTTAAGTTCAATTAATCATATTACTTAAGAACTCCCACTTAGAAAGACATCCTCTAATCTCTAAGTGATCACGTGATCCAAATCAACTAAACCATAACCGATCATCACGTGAAATGGAGTAGCTTTCAATGGTGAACATCACTATGTTGATCATATCTACTATATGATTCACGCTCGACCTTTCGGTCTCAGTGTTCCGAGGCCATATCTGCATATGCTAGGCTCATCAAGTTTAACTCGAGTATTCTCAGTGCAAACTGGCTTGCACCCGCTGTAGATGGACGAGAGCTTATCACACCCGATCATCACGTGGTGTCCGGGCACGAAGAACTTTGGCAACGGTGCATACCGGGAGAACACTTTATCTTGAAATTTAGTGAGAGATCATCTTATAATGCTACCACAATCAAAGCAAGATAAGATGCATAAAAGATAAACATCACATGCAATCAATATAAGTGATATGATATGGCCATCATCATCTTGTGCTTGTGATTCCATCTCCAAGCACCTCCATGATCACCATCATCACCGGCGCGACACCTTGATCTCCATCGAGCATCGTTGTCGCCTCGCCAATCTTATGCTTCTTCGACTATCGCTACCGCTTAGTGATAAAGTAAAGCATTACATGCTATTGCATTGCATACAATAAAGCGACAACCATATGGTCTCGCCAGTTGCCGATAACTCGTTACAAAACATGATCATCTCATACAATAAAATATAGCATCACGCCTTGACCATATCACATCACAACATGCCCCGCAAAAACAAGTTAGACGCCCTCTACTTTGTTGTTGCAAGTTTTACGTGGCTGCTACGGGCTTAGCAAGAACCGCTTCTTACCACGCATCAAAACCACAATGATAGTTTGTCAAGTTGGTGCCATTTTAACCTTCGCAAGGACCGGGCGAGCCACACTCGGTTCAACTAAAGTTGAGAAACCGACACCCGGCCACCTCGTCAAAGCACGCCGAGAACGGTCCGCCGGAAGCGCACGCGTAATGTCGGTCCGCCGCTTGCCCAACAATACCGCAACCAAAGTATGACATGTCGTAAGCAAGATGACTTATATCGCCCACAACTCACTTGTGTTCTACTCGCATATAACATCTACGAATAAAACCAGGCTCGGATGCCACCGCTAGAACGAGTAATTTGAATTTTTTCCACACACACGCAAGATCATGGTGATGCATAGCAACGAGAGGGGAGAGTGTTGTCCACGCACTCTGAGACCGAAAGCGAAACGTTAGCAAGCGTTGATGTAGTCACACGCCTTCACGATCCGACCGATCAAGTACCGAACGACGGCACCTCCAGTTCAGCACACGCTCAGCCCGATGACGCCCCTCGAACTCCGACCCAGCCGAAAGTGTTGAGGGAGAGTTTCACAAGACGACAAAGATGGTGACGATGTTGATGTTCTATCGACGCAGGCTTCGCCTTAGCACATCTCATAGTATTATCGAGGTGGACTATGGTGGAGGGGGCACGACACGGCTAAGAGATCAAAGATCAATTGTTGTGTCTATGGGGTGCCCCTGCCCGATATAAAGGAGCAGGTGGCCCGCCAAGGAGGGGAGCTGGGAGGAGTCCTACTCCCACGGAGTAGGACTCCCCTTCCTAGTTGGATTAGGACTTGGAGGGGAAGGAGGAGGAGAAGAAGGGGGGCGCCACCGCCTCCTTGTCCTATTCGGACTGGGAGGGCGGCCCAGCCCTAGCCGCTCTCCTCTCTTCCACCTAGGCCCACTAAGGCCCATTAAGTTCCCGGGGTTCGAACCTCTAGGTACTCCGAAACTCGATTTCACCCGAACACTTCGATATCCAAACATAGGCTTCCAATATATCAATCTTCATGTCTCTACCATTTCGAGACCTCGTCATGTCCGTGATCACATCCGGACTCAACAACCTTCGACATCAAAACATATAAAGCCATAATTTAACTATCATCGTAACGTTGTTGCATGGACCCTACGGTTCGAGAACTATGTAGACATGACCGAGACACGCCTTGTCAATAACCAATAGCGAACCTGGATGCTCATATTGGCTCCCTACATATTCTACGAAGATCTTTATCGGTCGCATCGCATAACAACATAACGTTGTTCCTTTGTATCGAGTAGTTACTTGCCCGAGATTCGATCGTTATCTCAATACCTAGTTCAATCCTGCTACCGCAAGTCTCTTTACTCGCATCAGTAATACATCATCCCGCAACTAACTCGTTAGTTGCAATGCTTGCAAGGCTTAAGTGATGTGTATTACCAGAGGGCCCAGAGATACCTCTCCGACAATCGGAGGACAAATCCTAATCTCAAATACGCCAACCAACTATGTACCTTCGGAGACACCAGAAGCACCTTTATAATCACCGCTTACGCCAGGACGCTTGGTAGCACACAAAGTGTTCCTCCGTAAACGGAGTTGCATAATCTCATAGTCATAGGAACATGTATAAGTCATGAAGAAAGCAATAGCAACATACTAAACGATCGTGCTGCTAACGGAATGGGTCATGTCAATCACATCATTCTCCTAACGATGTGATCCCATTAATCAAATGATAACTCATGTCTATGGCTAGAAACATAACCATCTTTGATCAACGAGCTAGTCAAGGAGAGGCATACTAGTGACAACTGTTTGTCTATGTATTCACACATGTATTATGTTTCCGTTAATACAATTCTAGCATGAATAATAAACATTTATCATGATATAAGGAAATAAATAATAACTTTATTATTGCCTCTAGGGCATATTTCCTTCAATGATGTTCGCAACATCCACAACCGACGCCAAGGTTCAAAGAACTCGAGCGTGACTAAGGACATAATCCTTTTGTGCAGATTGAGGACAATCTCAAGATAATGGACCAAATCGCAAGATAATTGCTACCGCAACTTTCAACTAAATTTTCTCTAGGAACAAATCTAAAACAAGAGAACCAAAGCATGAGCTACGCATATAATTTGCAAAGACCTTTTGACTATGTTCATGATAATTAAGTTCATCTAATGAACTCCCACTCAGATAGACATTCTTAGTCATCTAAGTGATACATGATCCGAAGTCAATTCAGGCCGGTTCGATCATCACGTGAGACGGACTAGTCATCATCTGTGAACATCTTCATGTTGATCGATCCACTATACGACTCATGTTCACCTTTCGTCTCTTGTGTTCCGAGGCCATGTCTGCATACTGGTAGGCTTGTCAAGTCAACCTAAGTGTTTTGTATGTAAATCTGGCTTAAACCCATTGTATGCAAACGTTAGAATCTATCACACCCGATCATCACGTGCAGGCGAAACAACGAACCTTCGCGAACGGTGCACAGCTAGGGGAACATCTCTTGAATTTTTTTTGAGGGATCATCTTATTTATGCTACCATCGTTCTAAGCAAATAAGATGTAAACATGAAAACATCACATGCAAATCAAAAAGTGACATGATATGGCTAATATCATCTTGCGCCTTTTGATCTCCATCTCGAGGCGCTGCATGATCACCTTCACACCTGATGACACCATGATCTCCATCATCATGATCTTCATCATCGTGTCTTCATGAAGTTGTCTCGCCAACTATTACTTCTACTACTATGGCTAACGGTTAGCAATAAAGTAAAGTAATTACATGGCGCTTTTCATTGACACGCTGGTCATACAATAAATTACGATAACTCCTATGGTTCCCGCCGTTGTCATACTCATCGACACGCAAGTCGTGATTCCTATTACAAGAACATGATCAATCTCATACATCACACATATATAATTCATCACATCCTTTTGGTCATATCACATCACATAGCATACCCGCAAAAACAAGTTAGACGCCCCTAACTGTTGTTGCATGTTTTACGTGGCTGCTATGGGTTTCTAGCAAGAACGCTTTCTTACCCACGCAAAACCACAACGTGATATGCCAATTGCTATTTACCCTTCATAAGGACCTCTTCATCGAATCTGATCCGACTAAAGTGGGAGAGACAGACACCGCTAACCACCTTATGCATCAAGTGCATGTCCCGGTGGAACTCCGCTCACGAAGTGTACGTAAGGTCGGTCCGGCCGCTTCATCCCACAATGCCGCCAACCAAGATAGGACTAGTAACGTAGCAAATTGAACAAATCATTGCCCACAACTACTTGTGTTCTACTGCATAGAATCTACGACAGACCTAGCTCATGATGCCATCGCTGGGGAACGAGCAATAATTCAAAATTTTCCCACGTGTCACCAAGATCAATCTAGGAGATGCTAGCAATGAGAGAGAGAGAGGAGTGCATTGTCATACCTTGAAGATCGCTAAGCGGAAGCTGCTATAAGAACGTGGTTGATGGAGTCGCATTTATGGCTATTCAAATCGGAAGATCTGATCTAGCCGAACGGACGGGCGCCTCGCTGCTCAACACACGTACAGCCCGGGACGCTCTCCTTCTTGATTCAGCAAGGAAGAGGAGAAGTTGAGGAGAACTGACGGCGGGTGGCGATGGACTCGTGGTTCTCCCAAGAGCCGCAAGCACTACGGAGGAGGAGGAGGAGTTGGAGGAGGAGAGGGCTGCTGCTGCAAGGTGCGGTTGCCTCTCTCTCCCTCACTATATATAGGGGGAAGGGGTGGAGGAGGCGCCTAGGGTTCCCTAGGGAAGGGCGGCGCCACAGGAAACCCTAATGGGTTTGGGCGCCCCACCCCTAGGGAAACTTGCCCCAAGCCGGAGGAGGCTGCCCTAGGGAGGCGCCCGCCTCCAAGTTACGTGAGAGGGTTGGGAGGCGCACAACCCTTAGTGGGCTGGTGTGCCCCTCCCTGGCCCATAAGGGCCCCCAACGCTGCCGGGCCTCCAAACACCTTTTCGTCACGCGGTCGCCACCCGGTACTCCTGAATACCTCGACTCCAATACCCTTCGTCCAATATATAGATTCACCTCCGACCATTCCGAGTTCCTCGTCACGTCCGGATCTCATCCGGATTCAACAACCTTCGTAACTACATACTATTTCCCATAACAACTATAGGCCATCAACCTTATGTGTAGACCCACGGTTCGGGAACCATGCGACATGATCGAGACACCTTCTCCGCCAATAACCAATAGCGGATCCGATACCCATATTGGCTCCTACACGCTCCACGATGATCTCATCGATGAACCACGGCATGTCGGGTGAGGGAGTTCCGGACTAGGGGTGTCCGGATAGCCTAACTATCATCATCGACCGACTCCAATACTATGAAGATACAAGATTGAAGACTTCGCCCGTGTCCGGATGGGACTTTCCTTGGCGGAAGGCAAGCTTAGATACGGATATGTAGATCTCCTACCTTTGTAACCGACTTTGTGTAACCCTATCCCTCCGTGCCTATATAAACCGGATGGCTTTAGTCCATAGGATGAACAACAATCATACCATAGGCTAGCTTCTAGGTTTAGCCTCTTTGATCTCGTGGTAGATCCACTCTTGTAACACACATCATCATATTAATCAAGCAGGACGTAGGGTTTTACCTCCATCAAGAGGGCCCGAACCGGTAAAACATCGGTACCTTGTCTCCGTTACCATCCGCCTAGACGCACGTCGGGACCCCTACCCGAGATCCGCCGGTTTTGACATCGACATTGGTGCTTTCATTGAGAGTTCCTCCTGTCGCCACCAACAGGCCCGATGGCTCTTTGATCATCAACAACGACGCGTCCAGGTGAGACTTTTCTCCCGACAGATCTTCGTGTTCGGCGGCTTTGCATCCGCCATTCGCTGGCCATTTGGAGCAGATCGAAGCTACGCCTTGGCCGTCAGTCAGATTTGAAGTTTAAACTATATGGCCGATATCCGCGAGACTTGATCTTCGACGGATTCGAGCCGAGCTGCCACCAGACCGCCTCGATGGCATGATCTAGCTCGCAGCCAAAAAGGCCCTGGAGGCCGCACTGTAATCCGTCCCACCCTTAATCCGAGCCGATTCCTGATCGAGGACGAGTGGTTGGACACCGCCGGGGCTTTAATCTCTACGGCGATCAAGTCAACTATATCCTGCCCTATGGAAGACCTCGACCTGTGGTGCCGGACTCTCCTAACTCCAACCTCCGCGCCTTTGCCAATCGATCCGATTACGCCTGCATGGAGTTCACGGTCGGACATCTTTCAGACTCGCCTTTGGCGACATCCTGAATTCACTAAAGTCTCTCTTTATCCGAGAGCCTGGCCGGACTACTTAACAGGAAGGTTGGGATGCGGACGAAGAAGAAACTCAATGCCCACCCACCACCCACTTCATAGCCACCGCCGAAAGCTTACACGACGTGCTCGATTTCGACCAAGACATCGACGGTATGGACGACGTATGTAGGAGACAACAATGAACCAGCACCTATAGGATGTTGGACAACATCATCCCATGATGTATACATGGTGGATACACCTAAAGGAAATGAAGACGAGGAACAACGGACGCCACGGATAAACCTCAAAAGTAGTCAAACGGAACGTAACGCTAACAAAGTCCCGCCCAACAAAGACCCAACCATAGAGCAGGGCTAACCGTGACAACGAAAAGCTATCGAAAGCAATCGTCCAACAAGACAACTTGATAAACAATCTGTCCCCGAAGACAACAGTCCGGACGACCACGGACAAACCATTGAGCAAATGATTCCGAAAGGCTCACGCCATCGCTGAGCCTAAAAAAGGTAAGGAAGCTCAAAACAGCGTAAGATGCACTCAGGATTAGATGGAGCAAAGTATTCAGCACCGCAGATAAGCACGGCGACAATACGGACAAAGAGCTACCCGAAAAGAAAGCTACATGCTGATTCAACGAGGAGGCCTTAGAGCCCCACAATTAAAGCTAAGAAGGCCACCCGTCGGATGGACGACTCACGGCAAAAAGAGAGCGTGAATGGTGCCGACACAAGCCAATATGCGATCCACCTAAGGATTCACATCAAAAGGATGGCCCAGCTTAGGTCCATCTATGGGCCAAGAAAGCACGCCACAAAGCAATGCAACACACCAAAATTCCAAAACTACAAAGACACACACATTAGGGCGCCAGACACCCCTATGTTTCACCAATGAGGTGCTGGATCATGAATTTCAGCGGATTCAAACCCGAAACATAGAGGCATACGACGGAACAATGTAACTGAGTCTGGATTGAGGATTACATCCTCCACATACACATGGCTAGAGGAGATGATCTCCACGCCAGAAAATACTTACCCTTAAACTCAAAGGGCCAGCTCGGCATTGGCTTAAGAGCCTCCCAAAAATACCATTGAAGCCGGAAAGCTCGAGGATGCATTTCGGCAAATTTCAGGGGACCACGTCCGCCTCCAGACGCAGCATTTATCTAAGTCACATAACTCAACAGCCCGGAGAGTCAGCCCGAAATTTGAACAGGTTCCTTACTAAAAGAACCAAATAGTCGATCGTTCGACGCCAAGCCTTAGCAGCTTAAACACAACGTCTGAGACGAATGGTCGCCAGACACCTCGCCAAGAAAAGCCAAGAACAATGGCCGCATTAACAAGCCTCATGACCCGCTATGCTAGGGAAGACAAATGCTGGCTAGATGCAGCACCAAATACCGAGTACATCCAAATCGGATGGAATGAAATCACGACGCAAAAAAGATCAGCCGAATAAGGAAAATGGCCAATAGTACGCGTCAACGCCGATTCAAAATCTCGGCCGAACAACAAAAACACTGCCTCTAAAGGATAATGTGACAACTATCCAACCTAAACAAGATTCTCGATAGATCGTGTCAAATACATGGTACCTCCGGAAGCTCGCAAACCATACCCACAGAGATTGTTGTCTTCAAGCAGTCCGCCGACTTAACGCCGAACACAAGGCTCGACACACCAAGTGAAAGTGACGTAAACCCAAAAGCAGACTGAAAACAAAAGACTTTCCCACTAGAAGTCAAAACAAGGAACTCACTTCATGTGATATACACAGCACTGCCATACCAGACACCGTCGATAATGGGATAGAACCTACCAAAATTTGCTATAGCAGCACTTCCAAAGGAATGATGCCAGCCTTCTTTATTATACAGGCTCTGTCCCACTAGAGGTTGTGTTCGTCATCCGACAACCCCGTCATGAAAGCTCACTCCCATCGCTTCTCATTCAGCAAGAGCCTTAAGCACTATCGAGCGCATAGTCCGCTTTAATGCAATACCGATTATGCATCTCTAACACTTAAAATGCCCGTCCAAGCGCATCATCTCGTTAAAAGGAAGTATTATGTCACTTGAGCACGAAGAACGGGAGACGCTTGACAGCCCCACGCCTATCCGCTCAGGCAAAGAACCGAATCGACTATTCAAACCCGGACTGTTAGACGAACGTCAGCTTACTAGCGCATACCCCATACGAGGGCCGACATATGAACAACGTGCTACACGCCTCGTGATACGCACAATGGAGACACAGCAGACGCAAGAGGGACCCTGCTAAGGATTCTTTTCAGATTAAGACCCGCGTAAACCTTTTTTCACCTGCTCTTCTGATATACATCCCCGGTTCCTTAATATAACCGAGGAGGAGGCTGGTGCTTTGGCATTGGCCGCACTCAGAATTTTTATGCTGCATTCTAGACACAGGGGCTTAGGCATTATTCTGCCCATTTTCATAAAGACCGAATACCTTAGGGAGTATTCGCGCCTCGATTAGGGCCTTATATGCATCAGCTCCAATCATGTCTTTGGTCAAATGTTGGGCTGCCTGCCCTGTGTTTTGCTGCCCACGCCCGCTTTCATGGCTAACGCGAACTGTGAGAACTATCGCATTGTGCCCGTTCGGCCGGGCGAGCACCTCAAAGAGAGAAAGCCAAAACTAATCGCATGATATAGAAAGAGACCGGTCAACCACTCGATGACTCACAGAATGTTTAGGATTCTCCGATAAACGAAGGACCGGTTTTCGTCGTGCACATACGCACTTCTAATGCGGAGAGTGCGTACCTGTGGGCTATATAGTAGCCCCACCGAACTCCTATGGCTAAGTGAAAGTGATAAAGCATTATAGTCCGGCTTCGGTTTGCTACGCTATCACCTCCTTAACAGGACCAAGACGTGGATTAATGTGAAAAGCGCTTTTTAAACACCTCGCACTATGTGCGTGGGGCTAAGCCAAGGACTGCCATCTTTCAGTTATATACACATATACATAAACGGCCGACAGGAGTAGTTTACTACTTGAACGCACAAGTATAAAAAGCACTTATATTACATTGAAACATTGTTTTCACTAATCATACATGTCATTTAAACATAATATCCTTCGAGCATCGGCCTCTATTAAACGAAGCGCCAAAGCAGACTTCTTCAAAGTAGTGCTCGACAGTACTGCCTCCGTCCAATCTCGATGCAACGTCATCTTCATCTCGCCCAAGATGTCTTGACACGGCAAGAGCCATCCGCCCTCAATACACGCCGATCGCTTCATTGCGCCGACATGCACCGCACTCAAGAAACTCGCTGCACTAAATCAAAATAGCTCTTCGTGGGTCCTTCCGCCACAAGTGAGTCAAGACATGCTTCATGGCAACCGACAATCGATTCAGCTCGCCCATTCGGTCAACCGATCGGTCAGCGCAGAGGATGCTCCGACTATGGAATTGCGACAATATAGCTCTTCCTTCAGGCCCTTCCGCCCCGAAGTGCTCAACGGCCCACAACGCGCCGCCAAGTCCAGATAAGCATCCCTAACTCCAAAATTTATCCAATCGAGCATACTTTGATCTAGATATTTCTCCGCAATGTAAACGGTTTTCCACTGCAATTGCCCGCCGACTCAGCTCCTCCTTGGCAGCTCTCAAAGCCGATTGGGCATTCTTGATTCGCGGCCTTCTTTAGGCCCTCTTGTTCCGCTTTGACGCTCTTTTTCAAGAACTGCTGCAGCGATCGGTAGTATTCCTTAACTTTTGGCCATATCGCCATCTCCTCTTTGCTTCGGCAGTGAGCAGCCTGCTCAGCTTTAGTTTTAGGCCGCCTTTACAGCGCCACATTACTAATTCTGGCTTGCTCTTTCGCTTCAAGAAGTTCTGCCCAGCTCCTCCACGCAGCGCACCATCTGCATTAAGCATACAAACAATAAGACATGGGCGCTAAGCTCCCTTACAAGGTGTCCGTGACAGAGTTCGATACCTTGTGACTGTCGAACTGCTTATTGACCTGCGCGATGTCCGTGATCCGCTTCGCCTGTTGCCGCTTAGTTCGGATATTCAGCAGTCCGCTGGCTCTCGGACGCCCGCCACCTGCTTCAGAGCGCGATATGTCATAATCGAGAATTTGATCTCGCACATTGTCAATTTTGACAACATCCCAAGTCTCGTGGGCTACTATCTATACAGGCGATTTTATATGCATAACTGTCGAAGGTACGCTATTTTTATGGATTTCAAACCCCGCCAAGAAGCTTCGACGGTTCATGCAATCCGCCATGGATGCAATTCTTTCAATCACTGCATCCATTAGAGCATGGTGATCCTCAATAGCCGCCGCCTCGAGCAGATCCTTCAGCTCTCCCGACAAGACGCCACTTGGCGCCGGACCTTCCGGCCACTGACTTGGGGAATCTCCGCACGACACCTCCGGGTCGTCCCCACATGAGGGTGTGATGTGGAGGCGTTGCTTCCATCATCTCCAAGAAGATCCTCAAGACGAGCTCACGAGAAGGGTTGAAGTCCGAACTACAAGGTACAATTTCGTTATCCTCATGAATAAATACAGGATGTTCCTTATTTACAAGACCCTTCTTTTTACTTACGGCTGGTCGGAGGGCTGATCCCTTGGGGAAATAATGCGGCTGGGTTACTTCTCACGGACTCTCCACGAAGTTTCCTTCCCCTTGAGGCCTTGACCTCCAATCTTCCGTTGTCCTTCTTCTCCTCGAAGGTGGGACTCTTAATCCTCCTTCCTTGATATCCTCCTTCAGAGGCGGTTGCCTCCTCCCCCTTCGCTCTTCTTCAAAAGGCGCCACCTTCAACATCTTGGTCAACATGGATTCGCGTGGTCTCCGAGGAGCCGACACCTTATTAACCTTGCTTTGGCTATCCACTCTGCTCAAGAACCTGCCTTTAAAGGCATATATATATATATATATATATATATATATATATATATATATATATATATATATATATATGAAATAAATGAATGAACAGCTTGTCCTTACAGGACTACTTACTTGAGTATCCGGGCGACAGCTTAGTCTGGCCCTCGGTCAAGTCCGACACTTCTCTTGTGATCCAAAGAACAGTTTATACATCTCCACGGCGCCGTGCCCATAAAATTTTGAGAGCTCGTGGTCCCTCCGGATTGAATTCACAGTGAGGGGGCGACGCTAGTAGGCTGAAGGCGCCGGATCACCATAACCTCGCGCCATCGCAACCAGATTGATCCTCTTCCCGGAGATCTCAATACGGCCTGCAGCAGGGGAACGCCCTGGACGGCCCCGCCGAGCCCCTTGTTGACCCATGATGCCCTGTAGGACCTGAGGAAGGCAGGAGGCCCCATTTGTGCCCCCGAGCGGTGATATAAAACCACCCTGCTACAACCAAGCTCCTCTTGAAAAGAGCCTCTGCCACGGAGCATCAAGACATTTGCTTATGACCGCCCTCCGACTCCGCTTGCTGCCCTTGATCATCTTTGGCTCCACCTTGAAGGTCTTGAGCCACAATCCAAAGTGGGGGTAATATGGAGGAAGGCCTCACATATGACAATGAATGACGAGATATGGAGGATGGACCTGATTCAAGTCATGGAAATCAAGCCCATAATAAAACATGAGCCCCACAAAGGGGTCCGCGGGAAGCCTAAACCTCGAAGGAAGTGGGACACGAACACCACGCTCTGCCGGCTCAGAGTGGGAATGACCTGCCCTGAGCAGGCAGCCTATGCGAGATCTCGCTGTCGATACCGGCGCCTCGCAGCTTTAGCACATCTTCTTCTCGGACGGAGGAAGACATCCATCGGTCGTGCTTGTCGAGCGGACATCCCGAAAGTCCAAAGC
>JAHIAM010008081.1:0-44109 GCA_021605205.1 Aegilops longissima | reverse complement strand
TCATGCCATGCCTTTGTTTGCCATGATAAGTTCCTGTAACATGTTGTTTGATAGCTCTAAACATTGCAACCTCGATGTTATTTCTCGCAAAGTCTAAACTCATATTATTTGCAATCTTGCCATGTGTGTTTGAGCATGTTCTAGTGATTTCGAGATAGCTCAGTGTTCATGTTTTGTAATGCTTTACCTGTACATCATGACCATGCCTTTTGTTATTGCGTTGAGGTGCTGTAGCATGTTGTTTTGATGCTTGCAATATGCCTACTTGCTGTTATGGACAAATTGTTGTCATGACTTGTATAGTGTGTATGTGTTGAACTGCTGTTCGCTTTTGAGTGTGCTCTATATGAAACTTGCTTGATTTTGCATGTAGTTTCATATTATCATGTTGCATCATTGTTTTGAGGTGTTTGCTTGATGTTTGTATGCATTTTGCATCAATGCCATGCTTATCTTGTTTTGCTCATATCTTCTAGGCCGAGTTCAATCTAATGAACTTTATATGTAACTTGACTAGAATTTCGTAGATCATCATGGTGCATATTAACTTGCTGTTTAACAACTTGAACATAAAGTTTATTCAGATCTGGACCAATTTCGAAATTTGCATATGAGGACTTACCGAATTGTTATATGTTGTTTCCGCCTCATTTAAACTTGCTTTGATGTGTTGCTCTTGTTTGCATCATCTCTTGCCATGAGTAGCTTCATGTAGCCTTGTCATGCATCATGCTTGTTGTGCATCATGTCTTGTTTATGTGTGGGTGTTTACTATGTTGTGTGCTTCTCCTTGTTAGTTCCTGCTTGCTATGATCGTGAGGATTCGCTCGCTCACGCTTGGTTCGGCTTCATCCGCTCATCTTCTTCATGGACTCGCTTCTTCTTCCTTGCGGATTTCAGGCAAGATGACCGCTACCCTCGATCTCACTACTATCATTGCTATGCTAGTTGTTTCGCTCTATCGCTATGCTGCGCTACCTATCACTTGCTCGCTCAAGCCTCCCAAATTGCCATGTCAGCCTCTAACCTTTTGCACCCTTCCTAGCAAACCGTTGATTGGCTATGTTACCGCTTTGTTCAGCCCCTCTTATAGCGTTGTTAGTTGTAGGTGAAGATGAAGTTTGTTCCTTGTTGAACATGGAGATGTTGTTCCTTGTTGGAACATGTTTACTTGTTGGGATATCACAATATATCTTATTTAATTAATGCATCTATATACTTGGTAAAGGGTGGAAGGCTCGCCTTATGCCTGGTGTTTTGTTCCACTCTGCCGCCTAGTTTCCGCTATATCGGTATTATGTTCCCGGATTTTGCGCCCCTAACGCGATCGGGTGATTTATGGGACCCCTTGATAGTTCGCTTTGAATAAGACTTTTCCAAAGAAGGCCCAACATTGGTTTTACCATTTGCCTCACCACCACCTACTTTTCCCTTGGGAGTCGCTTCCGAGGGTCATCTTTATTTTAGCCCCCGGCCGCTTCTCCTCTAAGTGCTGGTTCAAACGAAGCGATGGGCCACCCTGGGGAAACTTGAGGGTTGATTTTACCCGTAGGCCTGTCTCATCCGTGTGCCCTCGAGAACGAGATATGTGCAGCTCCTATCGGGATTTGTCGGCACATCCGGGCGGCTTTGCTGGTCTTGTTTTATTGCTGTCGAATGTCTTGTAGCCGGATTCCGAGACCGATCGGGTCTTCCCGGAGAAGGAATATCCTTCGTTGATCGCGAGAGCTTATCATGGGTTGTTGGGACACCCCGCAGGTATAAACTTTCGAGAGCCGTGTCCGTTATGTGGCGATGGGAATTTGTTAATATCCGTTGTAATAAACTTGAAGCAAACTCTTCTAAAATACACCAACCGTAGTAAGCGAACCATGAGTGTCTCTTTTCGGGTTGATCGAGAGGAGAACACGGTTTCGGGTTATGTCTCGACGTAAGTAGGAGTTCAGGATCACTTCTTGATCATTACTAGTTGACGACTGCCTTTGTTTCTCTTCTCGCCTCATTTCGCGATGTTAGCCACCATATATGCTTAGTCGCTGCCGCAACCTCACCACTTTACCCCTTCCTTTCCCTTTAAGCTTTGCTAGTCTTGATACCCATGGTAATGGGATTGTTGAGTCCTCGTGGCTCAGACATTACACCACCAGTTGCCAGTGTACAGGTTTATGATGATCTTGACGCGAGAGCGATGTTTGCTTGTATTGGAGTTCTTCTTCCGCTTCTTCGATCGATCGGGATAGGTTCCAGTGTCGGCAGCCTGGGCTAGCAGGGTGGATATTGTTTGAGTTTTATTTATGTTCCATCCGTAGTCGGATGTTGATCTCTTGTATATGATGATGTTGTATTCTTGTGGCATTTGTGCCTTATGTATGTATCCCCATCTATTATGTAATGTTGATGTAATGATATCCACCTTGCAAAAGCGCTTCAATATGCGTCTATCCTTGGTGGGACCTTCAAGTTCCTTTTGGATAGGGTCGCATATTGGGCGTGACAAGTTGGTATCGAGCCTCGACCGACCTTAGGAGCCCCTTGATTGATCGTGTAGTTTGGTCGTTGTTAAGTCTAGAAGAAAACTGATTTCGAGTCTAGTTATATCGAGAGTAGGATTTCTTTTACTCCCCAGCCCCTTCATCGCCCGTAAGGAATCTTGACGAAGTGTTTTGAACTACTTTCTTCCTTCAAATTTTTCTTTAGGATCACGTGGTTAGTTTCGTGAGTTGTCTCAGCTCTTTGATCCGATGCATTTCGCCAAGACGACTCGAGCATCTTCATCGCTGTCAAGTTTAATCCTCATCCTCGCTTGTTTTTCCTTGTCCCACCCTTGTTTTTCCCCACGCCTCTTCTTCATCTTGGAACCGAGTCCATAATCGAGTATCCATCCTACTCGTGAAGTCTTTTGCTTTCTTCCTCTATGTTTTCAACCGTGTTTTCTTCAAGATATTCGCTTGCCCCTTCCAAGTTGTCTTTGTTTTCCGCCTCCCACCCTTTTCTTCCCGGAGTTTGAGTCTGTTTCGAGCATCAATTTTCCTTCATGTGGAGCCTCTCCTTCAATTGTTTTCAACCGTGAATTCTCGCCTGCTTGTACATTCTTCATCTCTTTTTCTTCCCGTGGATTCAATTCAAGTTTTTCGCTTGTCGATCGATTCTTTCCTCAGCTCAAATATTTCCCTTTGCTCGCTCGCCTCGCCAGCTTTATCATTCAGAGTGTCTCAAGACATCTCAGAAGATTCGTCTGTGTTCCAATTAATTCGAGGTTGCCACTTCATTCAAATATTTAATTGTTCCGGTGCATCATCTACCTCTTCAACAATCCTTTCCAATGGTGTTTTCTTTTCAGTGGGCCCTAACCCACAGGTCTTTTTCCAGGATCTTACCTGACTCTTCTAATTATCCGGAGCTATTCTCTAATTCTTTTCGGAGTTTGACGTAAGAATGAATATCATCAGTCACTTGCCTTTTCCAAGATCGATTTCGAATCATTTCATTGTTGGCTCAACCTCTTCTCCTTTCGTTTTCCCGAAGTATCCCAACAATTTTGGTGGTTTTTTTTTCTCGTCATCATTTGAAGACTGAAGAAGATTTTTTCCTCTAAATCTTGTCTGTTCTCTCGAAGATTCGTGGTTCTAGCTTCATGTTATCCTCTCGATTTATTTTCATTTGTCGATATTCCTTTCTCACCCATCCGAGTATTTCAGAGTTGCTTTTCTCTCGATCATCCGGAGGCCATCTTTTCGAATATTGCTCTATTCTAAGTTTTCAGCTTAGTTCTCCAATTATTCCATATTCGTGCTCCCTTCATTCGTCTCAATATTCTTCCAGTGCTTCGTTCAAGTATTCTTCGATCAGTTCGCGATCTCTTTGTTCTCTTGCATTTTAATTCCCTCAAGTATCTTCGTGCTTCTCTAATTGTTCCCGGTGACTCATTCTCTTTCAATAGTCATTTCCAAATTCTAACGGTGGTTCATTCAAGATTCTTTTTCTTTGGTTATCACACTAATCCATTCGTTCTTTTCAATCCTACCGGTGGTTCATGAAGTCCTTCTCAAGTTTATGATATGTCACTTCTCAACCCTTTTTCAAGAAGAATAAGTAGTATGCCAAATCCGTTGCTTGTCATCAATTTAATTTGATGAAGGATAAGTATACAATAAATCTTATTCTTAGTTCATCCAAGTGAGTAATCCTTTCCTTCGGAGTTTGTTCTTGATGAATAAATTCTAGTTCCAAGTGTTTTCATTCTTTTTTTTCGGAGTTCAATTATTTCCTCGGCCATTTGGTCGGAATCCTCCATCTAAATCACCGCAAGGCTCATCTTATTCTTTATTCCTTCATTCTATCTCATCATCCTTTTGTTACCGGAGTTCTTCACGGTGGATCGTCATGATTTAATTCATTCTCCAAAGAGTTCATCTATGTTCTTTTGGAGGAGCTCAAGTATCTTTCTTCTTGCATATCAAAGTGCAATTAATTCTCCATATTCTTTTGAAATGGAGTTTTGCATTTCTTCATTCCTCTCAGCTATTCAATCATTTCCGTTTGTGGCCGGTTATCACCTTATGATCTTGAGATGTTACCATAAGACCGCAACAAGCTTATTCTTTTCGTTGTTGATTTTCTCAACAACTTCAGTTCAAACCTTTCTTCTAAGGTTCTTTTCAATTCCATTGGCATAAGTTGTCAATTTGTTCCGTTCTTTTCTTTATGCTTTTTAATTTTTCGAGGTTTTGTGTCATGTCTTCATCAATCTTCTTGTGAAGTTCATGTTCTAATCTTTCCATTTTCAACCGTGTGCTGCCTAAATCCTTTCAATCTTATTCGCTTTTTATTCTAACCAATTTTAGACCGAGTGGTTTCATAGTCTATCTCATTCCGTGAGCTTTCGATTCTCGCCATTCTCGCTGCTCCTCTCTTATTCTTGAGTGCTCTCAATTCTTTGCTTCTTCTCTTGAGTTCTTGGTTCACCTCATCCATTTTCCCTTCCATCTCGGTCCTAAGATCTCGGACGAGATCTCTTGTTAGTGGAGGAGTGTTGTAACGCCTCGATTCGATGCGCCTGTGTCTTCCAGCTTATTCGCCATCGCTATGTCATTTTCTTTCGTGTTGCACTTTGCCACGTCATCATCTGCATTTTATATCATGTCATCATGTGCATCGATTTGCATACGTGTTCGCCTCATGCATCCGAGCATTTTCCCTGTCCGCTTTGCAATCCGCACTTATGTCTCCTGGCGCCTTTTACCTATTTTCGTGTGGGTGTTAAACGGTCTCGAATGGACCGAGGTTTGTCAAGCTGCCTTGGTATAGCACCGTAGACCGCCTGTCAAGTTTCGTACCATTTGAGGTCGTTTGATACTCCAACGGTTAACTGGTAACCGTAAAAGCCCGCTTCTCTTGCAGCCCAACACCCTTTCAAAGTGGCCCAAAACCCAGCAAACTCCCTCCATGCTCTCGGTCGCTCGATCATGATCGCGGGAGAAAACCGCACCTCATTTGGACTCTCCTAGCTACCTCTACCTATATATATGTCTTCCCTTCCAAATTCATGCATGATTTTCCCCAAACCCTAGCCCTCCTCCTCCTCGGACATGTCCGCCACCGGACGGTCCGGCCTGCTGGTCGCCGTGGGCGCCTCAAGAGTCACGCCGCCTGGCTGACCAAGCTGGCTCCCTCATCTCGCCAACTGAGGCACGCCACGCCACCTTTCCGGCCTGCCACGCCTCAACCTATCATGCGGCCTCTTCGCTGACCGGCTGGCCACTTATCTGCTCTTCAACGCCGGCTGCCAGATTGCGCTGCTGTTACACGCCAAGGCATGCCAGAGGCCGCTTCTGATCCGCCGCTCTTCCGACCGGGCCTCCATGGGATCCGCCTCCTCGCCCCGATCCTCCTGGCCATCCGCCGTGAGCATCTCGGCGATTTTCCGTAATCCGCCAGCCAATCTGCAAGGTTGACTTCTCCATCCAAATCCACTAATTCCTCGATGATTCCAAGATTTTCCCATGTTCATCGATCATAACTCTGTGCATCCGTAGTCTGCTTTCATGCGGTAATATGTCAAATTGTTCGCCTCAACGAGTAGATCATTTCATCTCATTGTGTCATTTTCATTTGAGCTCATCTTGATGCCCTAAATGCTGTTAGAAGAGGGCTATGTGATGTTAGTTTGAGATTCTTATCAGTACAAGCACTTTTGTCATTTTTGCCATGATTGATGTGTGCACCCTATGAACTTGAGTCCTACATGTGTTTTGTAAAATGCCATGCCATCTTTACAGAGGTGTATGCCATGTATTTTTGTGATCTCTGTGGTGACTAGCACAAGCATGCAAACTAGGCTTCATGATGTTGCTGATTTTAGCCCTGTTCTGCTGATATTTTTATGCCATGTTAATTTGATGCTACAGAGAGTTCCATGCATATTATGAGATACTTCAGTAAGGATGTTTTGAGCATATGGTTATCATCTATCCATCCATGCCCTTGTTTGCATTTATGGAGTGCCATAGCTTGAGTCAATCGAGCTCTACTTTTGCTATAAAATGTTTCCTGGCAGGTTGTTTACATGTTATTCAATTTTGCCAAGGTTGTTGTAGTTGATCTGTGTATGCTATGATGTTGTTCTTGCCATGTATAGATTCTATGCCATATCTTCTTACTGTGAGTTGACTTGCCATGCCATGTATTGCTCTGTGGTGAGTGGTTCAAGCTCACCAACATGCCTACTTATCGTTGTTCCTGCCATGTTCAAATCTGTAATATAACTTGCCATGTTTACATGGGTGCCATCATATTTTCTGATCCTTTTTGGCTCATGGTCACTAAAGGACTTTTGTTCTATGCAATTAGTAGATTCATGCCATGCCTTTGTTTGCCATGATAAGTTCCTGTAACATGTTGTTTGATAGCTCTAAACATTGCAACCTGATGTTATTTCGCAAAGTCCTAAACTCGTTATTATTTGCAATCTTGCCATGTGTGTTTGAGCATGTTCTAGTTATTTCGGAGATAGCTCAGTGTTCATGTTTTGTAATGCTTTACCTGTACATCATGACCATGCCTTTTGTTATTGCATTGAGGTGCCGTAGCTTGTTGTTTTGATGCTTGCAATATGCCTACTTGTCGTTTGGATGATTGTTGTCATGACTTGTATAGTGTGTATGTGTTGAACCGCTGTTCTGCTTTTGAGTGTGCTCTATATGAAACTCGCTTGTTTTTGCATGTAGCTTCATATTATCATGTTGCATCCTTGTTTTGAGGTGTTTGCTTGATGTTTGTATGCATTTTGCATCAATGCCATGCTTATCTTGTTTTGCTCATATCTTCTAGGCCGAGTCTCAATCTAATGAACTTTATATGTAACTTGACCAGAATTTCGTAGATCATCATGGTGCATGTTAACTTGCTGTTTAACAACTTGAACATAAAGTTTATTCAGATCTGGAACAATTTCGAAATTTGCATACGAGGACTTACCGAATTGTTATATGTTGTTTCCGCCCTCATTTAAACTTGCTTTGATGTGTTGCTCTTGTTTGCATCATCTCTTGCCATGAGTAGCTTCATGTAGCCTTGGTCATGCATCATGCTTGTTGTGCATCATGTCTTGTTTATGTGTGGTGTGTTTACTATGTTGCGTGCTTCTCCTTGTTAGTTCCTGCTTGCTATGATCGTGAGGATTCGCTCGCTCACGCTTGGTCTCGGCTTCATCCGCTCGCCTTCTTCATGGACTCGTTTCTTCTTCCTTATGGATTTCAGCAAGATGACCGCTACCCGGATCTCACTACTATCATTGCTATGCTAGTTGCTTCGTTTTATCGCTATGCTGCGCTACCTATCACTTGCTGCTCAAGCCTCCCAAATTGCCATGTCAGCCTCTAACCTTTTGCACCCTTCCTAGCAAACCGTTGTTTGGCTATGTTACCGCTTTGCTCAGCCCTCTTATAGCGCTTGTTAGTTGCAGGTGAAGATGAAGTTTGTTCCTTGTTGAACATGGAGATGTTGTTCCTTGTTGAACATGTTTACTTGTTGGGATATCACAATATATCTTATTTAATTAATGCATCTATATACTTGGTAAAGGGTGGAAGGCTCGGCCTTATGCCTGGTGTTTTGTTCCACTCTTGCCGCTCTAGTTTCCGCCATATCGGTATTATGTTCCCGGATTTTGCGCCCCTAACGCGGTCGGGTGATTTATGGGACCCCTTGACAGTTCGCTTTGAATAAGACTTCTTCAAAGAAGGCCCAACATTGGTTTTACCATTTGCCTCACCTATGCCCTTTTTCCCTTGGGAGTCGAGCCCGAGGGTCATCTTTATTTTAGCCCCCGCCGCTTCTCTAAGTGTTGGTCCAAACCGAAGATCATGTCCGGCTACCTTGGGCAACTTGAGGGTCTATGACAACCCGTCAGAGATGCTCATCCGTGTTGCCTCGAGAACGAAGTTATGTGCAGCTCCTATCGGGATTTGTCGGCACATTCGGGCGGCTTTGCTGGTCTTGTTTTATTGCTGTCGAATGTCTTGTAGCCGGATTCCGAGACTGATCGGTCTTCCCGGGAGAAGGAATATCCTTCGTTGATCGCGAGAGCTTATCATGGGCTTGTTGGGACACCCCGCAGGGTATAAACTTTCGAGAGCCGTGCTCATGTTATGTGGCGATGGGAATTTGTTAATATCCGTTGTAGTAAACTTGAAGTAAACCTTCTAAAATACACCAACCATGTGCGTGAACCGTGAGTGTCTCTTTTCGGGTTGATCGAGAGGAGAACACGGTTTCGGGTTATGTCTCGACGAAGTAGGAGTTCAAGATCACTTCTTGATCATTACTAGTTGACGCACCATTCCTTTGTTTCTCTTCGCCTCATTTATGTATGTTAGCCACCATATATGCTTAGTCGCCGCTGCAACCTCACCACTTTACCCCTTCCTTTCCCTTTAAGCTTTGCTAGTCTTGATACCCATGGTAATGGGATTGCTGAGTCCTCGTGGCTCACAGATTACTACACCACCGCCAGTGTACAGGTTTATGCGATGATCATGACGCGAGAGCGATGTTTGCTTGTTTTGGAGTTCTTCTTCGCTTCTTCTTCGATCGTGGATAGGTTCCGTGTCGGCAGCCCGGCTAGGTGGTGGATGTCGTTTGAGCTTTTTGTTTATGTATCATCCGTAGTCGGATGTTGATCTCTTGTATATGATGTTGATGTATTCTTGTGGCATTTGTGCCTTATGTATGTATCCCCATCTATTATGTAATGTTGATGTAATGATATCCACCTTGCAAAAGCTGCTTCAATATGCGCTTCTATCCTTGGTGGGACCTTCGAGTTCCTTTTGGATAGGGTCGATATTGGGCGTGATATGTCATCAACCTAGGGCTCCTCGGCGACAACTTCCAAAGCCACTATCGCCCATCGTGCAATGGGTGCGTGGATCGAGTCCCAATTTTGGGAATCACCTTCCTTCGGATTGCTGCAACAAATAAACCAGTGCTATTAATCCTAGTATTTTTTTGCTTGTTTGGGTTAATTTTTCCCAATGAATTATTACTCCGTTTGTCCATCATATGTACATAGGTTCTATCAAATGCTGGTCGATTATTGACGGTCGTGCATGATGGTTCTGGGCTTCGCAGACATAGTCCGCTTAACGCCAGATCCGGAGCTCGGACCGACCTGTGAATTCAGGCTTTGCCACACCTTTATCAGATCACGCCGACGCCCTACATCGACATTGACTTCGGTGCCAGGCCATATTTCTTTTATTACTCACTTTGCATAAATTATTTATTATGCAACGATTTTTTCTTATTACTATTATCTCCGGTTTGCACTATTTTTTGTGCGCAGGAAAATGATCCAGCCGACTATATCTTTGACGCCACTCGGCCGGACGGGGCTTCTAACACTTCATTACCCCATGCCAAGACTTCGCATCACTGGCCCTGCATTGACTGCGATGTCACCACTTCGAGTGCCGAGCTCTTGCTCCGCCACCTCGAGACCGGCTTGGGGATGGAACCTTGTCCCAGATCAAGCTCAGACAAGGTCATCAATACCGAACACATTAACCAGCTAAGTTGCCTTCATGCTCAAAGTTTTAAATTTCTAACTTGTGTTCGGTTCACCAAGCATTATACTTTTTGGAAAAATGTTGCTTGTAAAATTTTCCTTGTCCAAACTTTGTTCAAGACACTTGACGCAAATACCCGCTACCATTATATTCGGGGCTTCCTTCATGTGCTTATTAATACGGGCTTTATGCCCAACACATGTGTCACACTTCCACATGTACCTTTTATTCACCATTATATGCATCGACATGACTTAAGTTTTGGCTAAGTTGGGTTGCTTTGCTCTATGCTTACCCCACGCTCCCGATTGTTCGACTAGGTGGTAAAGGAGCACCTCTGATTGTTACGATCGGGTCATCCGATGTGTACCTCGACTAGGTGAAGCCGAAAGCTAGCATTCTTAAGGGAATACTCTGTCGGTGAACTAAAAGATGATTTCTTACCTATTCATTTACCTGCCCCTGTGATGTTTTTTTGCTCTTTTCGCAGTCCCGACATGCACTTTAGGGCATGCCTCCTGAAAGGAACCCCTAACGGAACTATTCTCCCGAAGATGTTTCTTACTAACCATGTAATATAACATAACTAGTTGGGCACTTGTCTGATAAAGCACTAATGACCCCTACGCCCTGGTCTCCACGCATGCCCCGATTTTATAACCGCTGAGGGTATTCGGACACACCCGGACTATTTGGTCCAGAGGTTGAAGCTTAAAAGGTCCGCTACGTTAAACGATCTACAAGTTTGCTAGAAGGCATTTTACATGTCACCTTACATTATATAGTCAACTTTACCCAAGTCACTTGGGGGCTCTTATGTTTATTTGAGCCGTTTTATACTAAGTGTTTTTCTTCTTAGTCGCTGGAGAGTTTTATCATTATTATTTATCACTATTTTTTATTATCTATCACCCTTTTTTTCGAAAAGCGTGTCACTAGCCGGGAGCCTAATTTCTCTCTCAAACCGCTAGATTTTAGTTTCCTAAACTGGCCTAATGAGAAGTACTCCGCCGGATGGGAGATTGAAGTCGAGGGCTGACCCGCTTGAAGTCTTGAGATAGGATGTGTCATGTTAAAGCACGGCGTAATCACTTTTTTGCTAAAGTCCAATTTTCGGATTGGCACCGAACACTTGATCTTGTTCGGACGCCATGTTTTTACCGACGCTTTTTGGTTTTCCAAGCTTTTGGCACTTTTAAATATTTGTGTGTTTTCACAAGTCTCGCAGGCAACGCCGACACCTTTAGAGATTCGCAAAACATTCCCGGATATTGCTATATATGCATCGGCCGAATTGTGTCTTCGGTCAATAGTTAGTTGCCCGCCTCCGCTTGCCTCCTACGCCCGCTTTTTGTTGGCTAGGTGTGCAAAGGAGAACAATCGCGATTGTGCTTCCAGCTTGCATGGTCAAGCACCTTAGTGGAGAAAGCCAAACTGATCGTCACAATAGGTGTAAACTGGTCAGCGATCCGATGACTATATTAAATGACGGACATTCATGAAATTGGTCAAGTGTTTCCGCTTGACCTCAATCGTCACGAACACTACCGGGGCTAGTAACTCGCCTCCCAAACTAAATCCTCAATATTTTGCTCTTACATTGAGCTGAGGTTTCATGATCATGCTTAGCATTATAACCGAAAGAAAGGAACCGATAGAGGGAATATTTTCTTTGGAAGACATTTCTTCCGTTAAACAGTAATATAACATATCTCTCTCTGCACTTTTGTTTATAAAACCGTATGGCCAGATTGCCTTGTTTGTTGTAAATCTTTGCCTCATAAAGGCTTTATAAAGTAGGATTAAACACCGGCTACTAGCCGAGGAGGTTGAAGTCGATGGTCGGTCAACAAAGTTTTGTACCATGCGGATCCGAGCATTAATGACATAAAGTACTTGGATACATTGAGTCATTACACATACTTTGTGATTTTACTATGGATATCGATCCCATTCGCCACCCGTGCTCCGCATTAAGGCTCGGGGCTACTGGGCTTCGGGCTTATTATTTACAAATATTAGGGCACATCAATCCTCGATCCGTGTTGCCACCGACCAGTGTCTCGGGCTACTGCATTGCTTGTTCTATGCAGAAAATTTTAAGTGCATATAGCCCGAGAGATTTTGATCTCGTGTTGGTCGGCCGCACCCAACCTGTGTCACGAGGTCTGAGCACGCCGCTTTGTGTCTCCAAGTATTCTGCCGAAGTTAGATTTGATCCTCGACTGATTTTGCAAATCAACCTCGAGTCTCAGCCGGTTACCGGGATCAGCGGTCTTATGTCATCCTTCGGTGCATCTCGGTTTTAGACCGATACACACCTTGAGGGCTACCGCTATGTATCTCGTCAGAGAATAAATTGCATCAATAAAAAATATTGACCAAAAATCAGCCCACATTCGGGTGGTGCACCACCGAAGCAATCCGCATATAGTTCGATGCAAGTGGATGGCTCCTTAGAGGGCATTTCCGCATTAAGCTCGCTAAACTCCTTCAAACTTCTTAGAACCAAGGTGATTTACGACACCTCGGATACATAGTCCGCGTTGGAGCTCGGACACATAGTCCGCTTGAGCTTTGACAGTCCGCGTTGAGCTCGGATACATTCGCGCTAGAGCCGGAAGCGGTCCGGCGTTAGAGCCGGAAGCGGTCCGCGTTGGTGCTCGCTGCAAAGATACTCAATGCAGTCCGCGTTGGAGCTCGGACGAAGAGGACGCTGCCGCCGGGAACAACTTCAAACCCGAGGTGTGGCATAAAATAACAAGGCATTGATAAAGGCCGGAAAATTAAAGGCCTCGATACCCGACGATAAACTCGCCAATGCATTTTCGCGATCCTCAAATGAGAAGATTTGTTGAACTAGTTTTCAAGACCGCAATCAAGATGAAGAACAGTTCGAAGAATCGAGGAGCGCCCCTAACTTGAAGACCGGTTCAGTGGCTATCGACGGTGTCCTGGACTAGGGGTACTCACCACGCCGCCTCCCCGATCAGTTGATTGGGCCGAGGATCCCCATGGCAGATACTCATGGGCCAGTCCCGACATTGCCACGATACAAGGAAGATTCCACTAGACTTGGCGATCAAGACAAGGACTCTCCCCACCGGCGATTCGATTAGGACTCTTGTTATCCTAGGCCTATGGTGCATTATATAAACCAGGCCAAGCTAGTCGATAGATATATACAACAATCATACCATATGCTAGCTTCTAGGTTTAGCCTCCTTGATCTCATGGTAGATCTACTCTTGTACTACCCATATCATCAATACTAATCAAGGTGAGTAGGGTATTACCTCCATCGAGAGGGCCCAACTCGGTAAAACATCGTGTCCCTTGTCTCCTGTTACCATCTGCTTAGATGCACAGCTCGGGACCCCTACCCGAGATCCGCCGGTTTTGACACCGACACGAGGCTGCCGTAAGCGTAGTCTTCATAGGATTAGTTATCCCCTCTTACTCCGCATTATGCGTTCACCCACGATATGGCCCCTTTACACATATACCCATGCATATGTAGTGTAGTTTCGTTTGCAGTACTTTGATGAGTACTCACGGTTGCTTTCTCCCCTTTCCCCTTTCCTTTCTTTTCTCGTTGTCGCAACCATATGTTGGAGTCCAGAGCGACGCCACCATCGACGCATTTACTCCTACTACCTGGAGGTGCCTACTACTACGCGCATCCCACGCCGATTTCCACCAGTGTGTAGTTAGGAGGATCCCGGCAGGAGGCCCGCGCCTCTTTCGATCTCAGATCCAGCTTGCTAGCCTTCTTAAGTCAAACTTGTTTAACTTATGTCCAGACTCAGATATTGTTGCTTCCGCTGACTGCCTATGATCGAAAGCACTTGTATTCGAGCCCTCGAGGCCCCTTGCTTGTATTATGATGCTTGTATGACTTATTTATGTTTTAGAGTTGTGTTGTGATATCTTCCTGAGTCCTCGATCTTGATCGCACACGCTTATGCAGTATGATTAGTGTACGATCGAATTGGGGCGCCAAGTTGGTATCAGAGATGACCCTCAGAGGAATCCTCTTTCCAACTCTTTTGGCCAAGTTGAGTCTAGTCATTGAAAAGGTTTTACTAAAATGGCTGTAGCGGCTTACGGGCCCACGTGAGCCATTGGGTGCTATTAGGATCTTTTATTCCTGGACCTATACTCGGGACTCGAATTCTCTTCTATTCGGGTGAAATGATTTTACTAACTCGATTTAGGTTCTCTTCACTACTTCTCCCGAGAGCCCTCACTCCGTGATGATTGCTTGGTGCACAAGGATTCTCAAGATACTCCGATGTTCCCTCGAGACTTTGTGTCTGCTGCTTTTGCAGTTCCCTACCACCGAAATATCCCTATGGATAAATATATATACCTGTCGTCCTTACTTTTATTCCCAGATGATCTTGTTATTACAAGATACCCTCAAATTTCTCTCTATTGTTCCGAGTATACTTTGTGCCTACCGCCTTGCAATTCCTTGCCACATAAATACCCTTACGGATAATCCTCGCACTTACCGGTATCCGCCATTCCTAGTTGTTCATGTGTTTCACAAAAGTCCTCAAATACTATTCAAATTTTCGAAATCCAGAGCAGCCTATTGCTCTTGAAATTTTGCTTGCTTGTATTATGGTTAATCCCATAAGTCTCAGAATCAGATTGACATCCCTTGTCATTATCATTTGGGTCTGTTGATTCAATATGTTGTGAATGCTCGCAATCCTCAATCAGGTCCTAGAATTCATCCTCCCGCTAAGACGCTATTTTGGACAGAGTTAGTTCTCACCAATCGAATTGTCGCCGATTGTGCCCCTAAGTTTATTCAACTTATCCATCCTTGATCAGAGCATCTGCTTCTGATCCTTCAATTTGGAATCATAATTCCTTTGCATTTAAGCTTTGAATTATTCAGATGATTCCATAACATGTTGCATTTGCATTCTTTCCTCTTCGTTGAGTACCCATACTCACATCGATCCTTTGTGGACCATCAAGTCCTTTCTTGATTTTATCCACAACGCCCTTCATATTCAATCACGCTAAAGTTCTTTCCTTGATACATAATGCCAATGGTAAATCCTATTCTCTGAATTGGCCAACGATGCTCTGCTTTCAAGCTTGTGTTATTTACTCCTCGTTCGTAGTATATGTTCCTAACATGCCCCGATGGGTTGAACCTATACCTTCCTAAACCGTATGAACCCGGCGCTTTCACAAGTTATACCTTCCGTGTTTTTACCAGATAATTTTCTACCCTACAACTTCTTTGAAGACGAGAAGTGAATGAAAGGTTATGCAAGAAAGAAGTGGGAGTCGAATTTTGAACTTTGTGTTCATGCCCATGGAACCAATGTGGAACTTATCATGGAAGCTTCTTGCAAAATATTTAATCATTTGGGTAATTATTTCGTGTCATTAAATTGATCCCTTGCAGCTATGGTTCCACCATATTGTTCTTCTTGATCCCATTTCTCGCCAAGTTTAAGCATTTGTCTTCTCATGGATCAATACCTCAATCCAACCTTTACTTTGAGCTACCGCTGCTTATTACCCCACATGGTATCTCGAGGATATATCTTATGAATTTCGATGAAGTAGTACCTTCCTCGTCATAGTGACTCCACGGGTTCTGGGTTGTCGCCAACCGAGAACATCCATAAGTTTAATCAATTCCGCCATCCGATAACGATAACTCTAAGTAATTTTCGCTGCTTATGAGTTTAATAACTTGAAGTCATTCCTAGCTGATTGGCTATATCCTTATCATGCTACCTAGTTCTTTTCCCGAGCACAATTTTTGATGATGAGCAAATCATGCCGATCTTCCTCACATATCAATTCTCCTAATGTAAAACTTGATTTCAAGTTTGTGTCGCACTATGGTTCCAATAACCTTTCATTTCATCATACCTTTGACTTGATGTCATCACCGATCGATTACATCTTCATAGTATCTCTCTAACAAATGTGTTGTGATCATCATCAGCATTCGGCTCTTCCAGTTATCAATCGACCATGAGGGAAATACCATCCTTGCCCTCGATGCTTTGTGTTAACATCGACAACATTCTTAGATTTCCGCAACACAAAACTTGTTCTAGTTTTATGCTGTACCTTGAGTTCCTTGCTATCCGACTTATGTTATGCCCTACCTTGAAGTATTACCATCTTTTATGTCAAGAAGGTCGTGAGAATTGCTCCGCCTCTTAAAAATTTCTTGGTATAGTGATACTTCTCACCATCACCATTCTTTCTTGGTCCCAATGTTGATTCTAACCGCAATACCAACAAGTGAATGATGCTGCTTGGATTCTGTACTCCTAGCAACCCTATTTGCATTGGAGTTAATGGTCGACAGTTCATTCTTAGACTATTGGATAATTAATCACCATCCTAACATTGATCGTGCTACCTAAGCCCATATGTCGGGTGCACCTTTCAACCATTTTTAATTGTGTATGATTTCTCGAGCATACATCATTATATCATTTGATCGACTAATGATATCTCCTTGTTCACATAATTGTGGAAACCCATCTTTGAAGTCTCATGAATTGTCACGACTCCATCAACCACATCCTCATTTTCTCCTTGGTTAATGATAAACTTTTGTTTTGGAACTTGCTCCTATAGTTCATTTCCGAGAATTTTACAATGTCATCTCGCCAATTTGTGTCGCACCTTTTCTTCTCGCATCCTAAGTCTGAGGTATCCTAACACCGATCGATCTGAATCTCGGTCGATATGATGGTTGGAACATTTTTCCAAGAGTTATAACACCGGTCTTTTTGACCCGCAGGTGATGTCAAGCCCAAGACACCTGGTCAAGGACCCATCTTATAGTTTCCTTTTAGCAAGGTTATCCATTCTTCCATGAGGAAATTGTAAGACTTATTCTACAAGTTGTTCCTGATGGATCCTTCCCGTATCCAAAGTCCTGACCTTGCTTGAAGACCATGTCAATGCTATCTCAAGCATGCCTGTGGTAATCCGATTTTCAATAAGAGCATTTGAAGCACAATGCTAAGTTTTCTTTATCGTTTATCATAACACCGTTGTATGGGTAATATCATGAGATTCCTCCCGACTTACCTAAATGGTTTCCTATTTTCTATCCTGTCATGGATATCATGCTTCGCTTGTCCTTGGGAAGGATATACCCCTGAAATATGTGTGTACACACATTTTACTTTCCATTGTTCTGTTTAAACCTGATAATCACTTTTGCTTTCCATTGGTTTGTTTAAACCTTCTTGTGATTTATATAATATAAGCGTAATATTTCCCTGCTTATGTAAACACCTCGTTGTACCACTCACAAGAAGACCTCGCTTACTATTGTTGCTCGATATTCCGTAGCCACCGATGGACGAGAACCTTGCTCTATTGGTCTGCATCGCTCAACGAGCATGAAAATGGTTTTCTTCGCCCCTCGCCTCTTGGTATCGATGTTGTTGCCGTATATAATCGACAGTTACCTCCGACATGCCTTGCTATCGTGACTGCAAGATGTCAACCCCTTTCTACTTTAACCCACATGGTGGGCCCATAACCCATAGTCCCACAGATCGAAACCTCACTCTCCAGTACGCCCCCGCTTCCATAGTTATTCCTCGAGTGTGACCTCATAGGTAATTCAGAGCCACCTTCCGAGAGATCGCCAATTCTAGTATCGCATACAACACTAATTCTCATTGCTCAACCCTTTCACGCTGCTTCGTGCAACAACGGTTGTCTATCAGCTTGAAACTGCTTATGGTACTTTTCTTACTTTGCTCTCGAGGTATTTCATTTGTTCAACTCGAGAGATACTATGTGTTCATTCTTGTAGCCCTGCATGATTTTCCCTTATAACATCCTGTCGTTGTAGAGATGCCCCTTACCTATTCATTAGTACGATGGAGTGCCCCGAAGAAAGGACGACAACTTCATCATGATGACTTGAAGCAGAGAAATGAAGACATCAACGAAAGGGATCAACCTCTTCAAAAGGGCAGCCAAGACCGAGAAGACTCGTTAGGCTTTTCGCTACCAACACCTTCCCCCCTAACTCCACCGCTTAAATCTCGGGACCAGATTTCTAGTAGTGGAGGAGAATTGTGACACCCGGATAATTAGGCTACAGTAATCCCGCGTTAACGACGCCACGTCACCTTTGTTACTGTTGTTAATCTACCAATGATTCAATCCCGTTCGAATTCAAATTTAAAATAAAAACAAACAACAAAAGTTTTCTAACGCTAAAACTAAAATGTTCACAATATTGCAAAATTACCAAAGATGTTATAAAATAAAACCAACACTTTAGAAACTCCAAAATGCCCCTAGGAATTAAAACAAGGACCAACAAAGACATCACTTGGCCTTTTCGCTTTCTAAAATAATTAAACCTTTTCAAAGACCTTCAGCTTTTTGTGGCATTGCTATATAATGCAATGATTTTCATGTGACAAGCTACATGATTTACACAAGTCCTTTCGTGGTTAAGCAATTAACAAACCAGAGCAAAAATAAAATAAAAATTGTAGAAAAGGAAAAAGTAATAGAAGAAACACCCCCCCTCCCCGCTGGACCATGGCCCAGCAGGCCATCCGACCGCCAGGCCGGCCCAGCCGCACCCCACACCCTCCCCCATATCCAACCCACTGGGGGAAAACCCTAACCACCCACCCCACTCTCCCCACGACTCCTCCCCTTTTCTCGATTTGATCGGGCACTGGCCCCGACCTCACCTGTCAGACAGACACGGAGGCCACCTCACCGAGCCTCTCCACTCGACCACTTCGCCCACGCCCTCATCCCCAAACGGCCTCCACGAGTCCCACGAGCACACCAACCGCCGCCGACCTCCCCCATCCTCGACCACTCCGCCGGCCACTGCCTCTCCCCCGCTGCCAACATCGCCACTGGGCCGCCGAGCTCACTCAAGACACCGCAGGCCCAAAGAGCAACCGCCCTCCTTTTCTCCTCTCGCTTCGCGCCTCTCCCCATCGCTTTTCCTGTCTGTCTCATCACCATCATGGTCACTCACAGCTGGCCAACTTGCAGGCGCTCGCCCCTGACTGCGCTGGCTTCGCCCAGCTTCCACTGCAGCCTCCGCCTCCCGGCTGAGCTCACCGCCTCGAGCCTCACAGGCAGCTGCTCGCCGCGAACATCATCGACCGCCTCGCTTCGCTGCTGCTCGCACGCCTTCCACCTCCACGCCGCACTGGTGCCCGCGCCCATTCTGCTCGCTGCGATGCCTCTCGTCGGCCTCCCTTCCACGCCTGTCGCCGCTTGCGCATGCGCCCGTGTTTACCGCTTCTGCCGCCAACGTTCCGCGCCTGCATCGGACGCACAAGACTGGGGCTCCATCGCCTGCTCGGCTGTGCCTCGCACCCGCGCCCACAAGCCTCTGTGGCTATGACGACTAGGCCACCCCTGTGATGTTTTCACAAAATAAAGAAAAGAATATTAATTAAAATATTAATTAATTAATTAACTTAATTAATTTTGTTAATTAATCTAATTAACCCTGCGTAATAAGGCACTAACCTAACCCCTACCTAATATCCCACCGACTAGTGGTCCCTTTGATAAACTAACTAATTAAAACTGCCGTTAATAAAACATCCTATGACACCGGGCCCCACCTCGCTTGATCGGTCAACGCTGACCTTGACTTGTCGATCGTGCATGCCGACTTAGCCTCCTCACTCCCACCTGTCATATCAGAGCTAGCTGCTGCTAGGTATAAAAGAATATTCCACTGCTTAAATTCAAATTAATTTAAATTTAGAAAATGAAATAAAACTTTAAAAATTAATATAAAATAAACCGTAGCTCAGATGAAAATACTTTCTACATGAAAGTTTCTCAAAACGACGCAGACAAATCCGATACGCAGCTCGCTTGTCCACCACACATCCTTAGCATAGCGGATATGGAACTTTCCTCCTGCTCATCTCGTCCAAAACACGAAACACCGGGATATTTCTCGATGTTTCTCCCTTCGTCGGTATTACCTATCCTCGCGTTAGGTCACCTCTAGCACCGTGTATTTCCATGTTACGCTTTGTGATGCTTTGATTGCTCCATTATTTATTGTGTTGCCCCTCGGTTACTTCTTTCCGATAGACCCCGAGGCTGCCGGGCACCCCGCTCGACCACGGTGTTGACGAATTCTCCTTCTCGGCTGAGCTTCCAGGCAAGCACCCCCCCTTTATCACCAGATATCGCCTATTCTTCTCTATATTGCTTGCATTAGAGTAGTGTAGCATGATACTGCATTCCGCTATTCCTATCCTGATGCATAGCCTGTCCTTGCTACTATCAAGTTGTTACTTTTACCGCAATCCTACATGCTTAGTATAGATGCTAGTGTTCCATCTATGGCCCTACATTCTTGTCCGCTCATCGTATATATTATCGGTCGTGATCACTCGGAGATGATCACGGTATATACTTATATACTATACATGATACTTGTGGTGACTAAAGACGGTCGGTTCAGAGGAGCACCCGCGAGTGGATCTTTGTATGGAGCGATTGTGGCAGGTTGAGACCGCTTAGGTGAGAGGTGGGCCCGGCCCTCGGTGTCTCATGTTACATCATTAACACGCTTAACGAGATCTTGGTATTTGATCTGAGTCCGCCATTTGGTCTATAATGCACTAACCAACTATGTGGTAAAGATATGGGCGCCGGCAGTGGTATCAGCCGGCCTTCGCGGACGCCACGATCGAGCGCACGCGCCGATTGGAACGTAAGCCAGCTCTTGTATTAAGGGGGCTAATTCGCTTCCGCCGCTGTCAGCAAGTGCAGGTGTGTTATACGATGGGCCTGCACTTCAGGCGCTTTAGGTTTAGACCGGCGGTCAACTTCTCTGCTGGCCTAGGTGGGCTGCTACATGTTGATCTTCCGGGTCGGGCATGACCAGAAAAGTGTGTCCGCCAAATGGGATCAAGCTGTTGGGTTATGTGGTGCACCCTCACAGGAAGTTAATCTATTCAATAGACGGATCTTCGTAACAAAGATGACTTCGAGTTGTACCTTGACCTTATGACAACTAGAACCGGATACTTAATAAAACACACCCTTCCAAGTGCCAGATATAACCCGTGATCGCTTCTCAGTGTATGCGACGAGGAGGGGATCGCTGGTAGGATTATGCTATGCGATGCTACTTGGAGGACTTCACTCACTTCTTCTACATGCTGCAAGACGGAGGCTGCCGTGTTTATTCTTCTACGTGATTAGTTATCCCCTCTTATTCTCGCATTCTGCAGTTCACTAACCGATATGGCCCCTTTACACATATACCCATGCATATGTAGTGTAGTTCCTTGTTTAAGTAGTACTTTGGATGAGTACTCACTGTTGCTTTCTCCCCTTTCCCCCTTTCCTTTCTTTTCTAGTTGTCGCAACCAGATGTCGGAGTCCAGAGCGACGCCACCGTCGATGACCTAATCCTACTACTACCGAGGTGCCTACTACTACGCAGCCCGCCGCCGACGACCACTGTGAGTAGTTAGAGGATCCTGTGCAGGAGGCCCGCGCCTTCTTCGATCTATATCCCAGTTTGTGCTAGCCTCTTAAGGCAAACTTGTTTAACTTATGTCCAGACTCAGATATTGTTGCTTCCACTGACTCGCCTATGATCGAAAGACTTGTATTCGAGCCCTCAAGGCTCCTGGCTTCTATTATGATGCTTGTATGACTTATTTATGTTTTAGAGTTGTGTTGTGATATCTTCCCGTGAGTCCCTGATCTTGATCATACACGCTTGTGTGTATGATTAGTGTATGATCGAATCGGGGGCGTCACAGTGTGCAAGATGGAGAAGCAATTCTTGGGCCTAGAGTTACAAGACAAAGCAAAGCGGCACCAACAAGGAGGTTTATTTAAATCGCCAGAGGGCGTCAAGGCGTCTACCCCAAGAACCTGGTGTCTTCGAAGAGCGACTCTTCAAGCCTTCGGCGACCCCCGTGGCCATGCAGACTACACTATCTCGAGAGGAACTCCCCCGGCCACCAGCCTCGGGAGCCCCCGCTTGCGGTCCGACCTCAGGAGCACGTCTTATCCTGGCGCTTGAGCCTCGGGAGGGGTGCTGGACTGAGGAGTTCAAGGCATACCTGGTTCAAGGGATGCTGCCGGAGAAAGAGGAGGACGCAGAGCATGTCGCCAAGTGCTACGGCATACACGCATCCGTGATGGTGAGCTATACGTAAAACCACTAAATGATGTTTCTCATGGCGCATCTCCGTGGAGCAGGAAATGAGCTACTGGCTGATATACATGGTGGAGACTGGGGGCATCACTCATCATCGCGTACCCTGGTTGGCAAGGCGTTCCGCAGCGGGTTCTACTGGCCCACAGTGCTCAACAACGCAACCGAGCTGGTAAGGTCCTGCGAGGCCTGCTAGTTCCATGCCAATCAAATTCACCAGCTAGGCCAGGGCCTCCAGACTATCCCACTCGTGGACACCGCATGTCCGGGGCTGGACATCCTAGGTCCGCTCTCGCGAGCGCCTAGGGGCTACTGCCACTCTACGCCGCCATCGACAAGTTCACCAAATGAGTAGAAGTGGAAGTTGTCCGACCATCCCAGCCGGTCGGCAGCTAAGTTCATCAAGGGTCTCAGAAGCCTACCGAGGTCCCTAATCGCAGCATCACCGACAATGGCTCATGGTTCACTAGCAACTCTTCAGACCTATTGTGCTAAACTTGGAACACAGATTTGCTACGGTTCAGTGGCACACCCCAGGAGCAATGGCTAAGCTGAGCGCGCCAACGCCGAGGTCCTGAGAGGCCTCAAGACCCGGACCTTCAAGAAGGAGCTCGAAGCCTGCGGCAGGGGCTGGCACGACGAGCTCCAGTCCATGTTGTGGTCCATCTGCACCACCGCCACCAAGCCAACAGGCGAAACCCCATTCTTCCTCGTCTACGGAGTAGAAGCGGATCTCCCTCACGAGGTCAGGCATCACTCCGTGTGGGTCCTACCGTTTGATGAGACACAGCAGGACGCCATGCGGGGGATGGACCTTGTGCTGGGGGAGGAATGCCGCCGTGAAGCCTCGCTCCGAGCGGCAAGATACCAGCAGGCGCTGCGACGGTACCATCGACGCAGGCGGCCCGCCCAGACGCCGAGGTGGGCGATCTCATCCCGAGGCGGGGATTCTGTGGAAGGGCTGCAAAATCTTCACCCATGTGGGATGGCCTGCTTAGGATCGCCTGCGCTCCATACTCGTGCCGTGGCGCTCGAGACGCAGGACGGATCCCCATCCAGTAACACCTGGAACATCCAAGAACTCCTAAGTTCTACCCATGAAGCAAGGCCAAGTGCTCGTGAAGGTCTCCGCCGGACACTCTCACATAATAATGAGGGGCTGTACACGCCATGAGTCTCCAGAGTGCCGCCTCGGCCCGGGGCTCCCTCCCACGCCCTAGTGGCAGCACTTAGCTCGGCGCTGTGAGAAGACTAGACTAGGTGCCGGACGCTGCCTGCCATTTGCTTTATGTTGTTGGCTTGCCCTTTTCCTTTGATGAAATTTGAAGTTCATGCTCGATGGCTTAGCTGAACCCTCTTCTTTTGAATCTGCCTCGATTCTTCGCTTTGGCGCCTGTGGAGGGCGACAGCTGTTCGACGCCTCCTCGCGCCTTTGCGAGGGGCTGGATAGGTATGCTGCCACACTCTCCTTGTCTCCATGAGGCGCCTGCTTGAGCTTGTGATCGGCGCGCCCCCTTTTAGTCTGTGCCCCACGGGTACCGTGACGCGGTGCATTTGGCCATGACTAGCCCATGCTTGAGTCCTCAAGAAGAAGGGATAAGGATTTCTTAACTAATTTTGCAGCTTCATGATATTGCCTTAGTCAAGAGCGGGAAGCCCCACCAGTGCCTAGAGGCGCTACCATGAGGTCAAGTCACCCCAGATACATCAAGCTAAGTAGCCCTCTACACCCGAGATAAGGCATGATCTCACGACACAACCCGGATGTTGGAAATATGTCCTAGAGGCAATAATAAAAGCATTATTATTATATTTCCTTGTTCATGATAATTGTCTTTATTCATGCTATAACTGTATTATCCTAAAATCGTAATACACGTGTGAATACATAGACTACAATACGCCCCTAGTAAGCCTCTAGTTGAGTAGCTCGTTGGTCAACAGATAGTCATGGTTTCCTCGACTATGGACATCGATGTCATTGATAACGGATCACGCCATTAGGAGAATGACGGATGGACAAGACCCAATCCTAAGCATAGCACAAAGATCGTAGTTCGCTTTTGCTAGAGCTTTTCCAATGTCAAGTATCTCTTCCTTAGACCATGAGATCGTAACTCCCGGATACCGGCGAGTACTTTGGGTGTACCAAACGCCACAACGTGAATCGGGTGACTATAAAGGTGCACTACGTGTATTTCCGAAAAGTGTCCTGGGTTGACACGGATCGAGACAGGATTTGTCACCCGTATGACGGAGAGGTATCACCGGGCCCACTCGGTAGTGCATCATCATAATGAGCTCAAAGTGATCAAGTGTCCGTCACGGATCATGCATTACGGTACGAGTAAAGTGACTTGCCGGTAACGACCGAACGAGGTATTGGGATACCGACGATCGAAGTCTCGCAAGTAACATACCGCTCCGACAAAGGGAATAGTATACGGGTTGCTTGAATCTCGACATCGTGGTTCATCCGATGACATCATCGAGGAGCATGTGGGAGCCAACATGGGTATCCAGATCGCGTTGTTGGTTATTGACCCGAGAGCGCCCTCGTCATGTTCAAGATGTCTCCGAACCCGTAGGGTCTACACACTTAAGGTTCGTGACGCTTAGGGTTATTAGGAAGACTTGTATGTGATTACCGAATGTTGTTCGAGTCCCGGATGAGATCTCGGACGCCACGAGGAGTTTCGGAATGGTCCGGAGGTAAAGATTTATATATGGAAGTTGTCAAACGGACACCGGAAAAGTTTCGGGTCATATCGAGACAGTGACGGGGCCACCGGAAAGGTTCCGGAGGACCACTGGAGGGGCCACGCTCCGGGGCCACTTGGGCTGTGGGAGGCAGCCAGCCCCTGGTGGCTGGGCGCACCCTCCCTTGGGCCCATGCGCCTAGGGGTTGAGGGGAACCCAGAGGGGCGCCCCTTGCTTGGGGGCAAGCCCCTCCCTTGGTCACGCCGCCTCTAGATGCATCTAGAGGGCCGCCCCTCCTCCCTTCCCCTATAATAGAGGGTGAGGGAGGCTGCATACACAACTTGAAGGCGAGCCCCTCCTCCCCAACACCTTCCTCCTCACAGGCGCTTGGGAAGCCCTCGCCGGAGAACTGGCACTCCATCATCATCACGCCGTCAGGCTGCTGCCGAGCCATCTTCCTCAACCTCTCCTTCCTCCTTGCTGGATCAATACGGAGGAGACGTCAGTCTGCATCAGCACGTGTGTTGAACGCGGAGGTGCTGTCCGCTCAGCACTTTGGTCATCGGGTGAACCGAGTAGGACTCCATCATCACCATCCCTTGAACGCTTCTGCACTGATCTACACGCGGTATGCAGATGCAAACTCACCCTTGACTCGTTGTTTAGATGAACTCATAGATGGATCTTGGTGAAACCGTAGAAAAATTTTAATTTTCTCGCAACGCTCCCCAACAAAGGCATCATGAGCTAGGTCTATGCGTAGTTCTCTATTGCACGAGTAGAACACAATTTTGTTGTGGGCGAGATCTTGTCAACTTGCTTGCCGCTACTAGTCTTATCTTTGCTTCCGCTGTATTGTGGGATGAAGCGGCTGAAAAGTGCTATATCGACTAGGGGGGTGAATAGGTGATTTTATGATTTTACAAATTCTTCATCGAGGAATTTGCCGTGAGGAAATTCCTTAGTGAAGAAATACATGCAGCGAATAAGTACTCAGAAGTAAGCATAGCAGATTACATGCATAGTCGCTATGATGAAATGAAGACAATCACAGAGTACGTAAAACGAATCACAGGATAACACAAGATGAAGACAAACTGATCAAGAAATTGAACCGAGGAAATTGAGAAAGTCTTCACCAAAGTCTTCAAACACGATATGACAAACACTCAACACAAGAATGAGGAAATGAAAGGGTTGAGGAATTAGAACCAGTTAGGTTGGTGAAGACAATGATTTGTAGACCAGTTCCAACTGCTGTCTCAGCTTGTACGTCTGTTGGAGCGGCCGAGTATTTAAACTCGAGGACACGCAGTCCCGACACCTACCACCGAAAGCACGCAGCTCAGACACCAATCCTCACCAGATTCTCCTTGAACTAAGGTCACGCAGACCTCGCCCAATCACTGTGGTAAGTCTTCAGCGACTTCCAAACCTTCACATACTTGGTCACCACGATCCACAATTCCTCTTGATGTTTAGACCGTGACGCCTAACCGTCTGGAAGAAGCACAGTCTTCAAAGGTAAAAGCGCCGGATCCACGCTGATCAATTTCTTCAGATGCTCAATCACTTTGGGTTTGTTGGGGTTTGGTTTTGGGTTTTTCCTCACTTTGGGTTTTTCCTCACTTGATGATTTTCGCCAAAGTCCTCAGAGGATGGGTTGCTCTCAAATGACAAGTGTCAAGTTCTTCGAGCAGCCAACCAACTAGTGGTTGTAGGGGGCTATTTATAGCCTAGGGAGCAGCCCGACATGATAAGACATAAATGCCCTTCAATGATATGACCGTTAGGTGGAGATATTTTGGGACAGCCGCACGTAAGACAAAGAACGGTCGGAAATTTGAACATCAAATTCTCGTATATCATGTTCTCATCGTAGGCAATTCAGACCGGCGAATTTTAACTCCTCGCCGAATAAATTCTCAAAGGACTGTAAGAGCTTGCCTCACATCAAGAAATTGACTGAACTGTATGAGATTTCCAAAAGCTTCACTCAAGGGATTGGTAGGTAGGATTTTGAGTTGAGCATCAAATGGAAATTTTTCCTTAGTATTTCTCGAATTCCCTTTAACAAAGACGGTGTTTCCTATGATTCAAGAAAGAGAAAAGAAACTACGAAACAAAAGTCTTCACGCTCATATTCCTCAAGCGATTACCAAGTCTTCGAATCACACCAATTTCTTCACTTTCAAAGTCTTCTAAAGTCTTCGTAATGTCAAATTCTTCAATGAAGAAATTCATTTTAGGGTCGACTTTCTATAAATATCAAACTCCTCATAGACTTATAGACCTGTGTACACTTACAAACATTCAGTTATTTAACCTATAAGTCTTCAATACACCAAAATCACTAAGGGCACTAGATGCACTTACAATCTCCCTTTTGGTGATTGATGACAACATAGGTTAAGTTTTCAACGGGATAAATATATGAATTGTAAATATCGATAATGAGGATTTTGATTGCAAGATATAGAAGAACTCCCCCAAGATGTGCATAGTGAGGAAATTGCTTTTGAGGCAATGCACATTTGAAGAATTGAATCATGGAGATCTCCCTATATCTTGTAATTCATACACGATTTGACATATAATAAGAGGAATTTGAAATGCATGATGAAATATGGTGCTTGATGATATGCGAGCATGCAAAATAATGCATAAAGAGTATCGAGCCCAATGCGATGAGGAATTTGAAACTTTTCATGAGTATCGATCCCAAATCGATTTGAAGATTTTCACCGAGCTCATGAGGATCGAGCATAACAAGGATCAACGATATCAACACTACTTAAATCAGAGCATAGAGCAAAAGCATAATGCATCAAAAGTATCAAAGCACCATCTCGGTTTAAGATTACAACTCGATCCAATAAAAGGTTTCGTAAGAACGAGAGTTGTAACTTAATAAAATATAGTATATAGACAAAACGAGACCCGCTTGAAGACTAACTCAAATTTCTCCCCTTTGTCATCGAATGACCAAAAGGATCGAAACCGAGGACTAACGCCTTGAAGAATTTCGTTGAAGACGGAGCGCCAAAGATTGTCGGGTTGTTTGTCGAAGTAGGACCAGCAGCAAGTTGTCTTCCAAATCTTCATTTTCATCAAGGTCGCGAGATGAAGAATAGGAGCTGGCCACCAAGGAAGGAACCTTGACTTTCTTGAATTTCTTCGAGGAGGTGCGCACAGTCAAATTCTTCCTTGAGTCCCATTGATTTCAGTTCTTCTTCATTGTATACATGTGAAAGAACAGCCCAGGAGCGCTTGAAGGTTTCATGAAGATAATAGTGGTTTTTCTTCACCGCATTGTGAGTTGAGGTCATGTTGTAAAGAATAGTACCAAACTGACGTTTGACCCACTTGTGATTGCGATCAACCTTCTGATGAAGACTGAGGAGTAACTCACGATCAGTCATCACCCTGGGCGCAGTAGCTTGAGGACTATGCTTAACTGAGGTATTTGCTGCTGAGTCATGTGTGCGTAGTCATCATTGGTGGAGTAGGATGCTGCTTTGCTAAACTGTCCATCCAATGGACGTAATGCCTTCATCTATCACAGCAGCAGCCTTTCCCTTTCATCACCGAGGCAATTGGCCGCTTGAGGACTTCAATCGGGGCAGTAGCTGCAAAGGGTTCAAAGTGTCACTTTGTAATTCAGTGAAGATCTTGACCGATGAATCTCATGATCCAAGGTGCATAAGGCTTCAGCTCAAAAGGTGACATGGCAATGTTAGCTAGAGTCCTCATGAAGAAATCATGGAAATTGACGGAACGCCATGGATGATGTTGAAAAGCATATTCTTCATGATGCCAACGACTTCTTCATCATTCGAAGTCGTGGCCTTGATAGGACTCATAGTCTTCGCTGTGAATTGGATAGACTGCTCGAGGCACATATAACAATTCAAGACCCATGAAGTCACATCTTCAAATAGCTCCTGGTGATGTGCGTGGTTGCATAGAATTGAAGAATTAGCTCTTCATTCCAATCACAAATATCAAGGCAAAAGTTTATAAGACCTGCATCGTGAAGAACACTTAGGACGGGCTCAAAGCCCGGCAAAGGACTCCATATCCACATGAGGAATATGAGCATGATCAAGATTTTGTCCTTGTTGAAAAGCACCGAGGAATAGAAGTTGGCTTGACCGGCAGTCCGTAAGCGCCTCTTCCTAATCCGAGCGTAATCATAGGGATTATATTCAGTGAAGAACACATGCTCAGAAAGAAATCCTTAGCCTTGAACTTTTGCTTGGTCGAGAACGGATTCTTCGCTTTGGCAGAGGGGTGTCGCCATTGCATCACCACCTCTCGAACCGTAAGTTCAGGTTCTTCACTTGAGGAATTTCTTGATCCTCAACTTGTGCAGCCGAGGATTTTCAGCAGCAGAAGCAGTTTCATCAGCTTAGTGGCTGGAATTTCTTCATGCACGTGACTCGTGGGTTGATTTTCTTCAGTTCTATTTGAACAGCCTGTGCAGGGGAGTGAGGAACTTGTTGAAGGGTGAAGAGTGGAGTATTGGGATGTTGACTTTCCCAAAAGTCATCATTGATTACCGGAGTGGTGCATCCAATATCCACATCTTCATTTTCAATTTCTCAAGACCACTTGAGGAATTTCATGGTCCGATGAGGGAATGACTGGGGTTGAAGGGATTGCTTCCACTTCAATTTCTCATCAATTTTCTCGCATGCAGGTGAGATTGATGTTCTTCATCGATCCGTTGGCACTTCATATTCTTCTCCAAAAGGAACCACTTCCTTTGAAGGTATGGAGGAAATTGAATAGCATCAATCGGTTTTCAACAGAGCTGGTCATTGGCTTCATTTTCTTCAAATAAGAATCGACGCAGCGATGCTTTTCTTCTTCACAGCAGCTCGCTCAGAGCTTTGGTTTTCTTCACATCGGGCGTATGGAAGAATTTGAGTTGGAGTTGGCGCAGAGCAGCCGAGGAATTTGGAGTAGTTTCTTCAGAGCAACCGATGCGCCTCTTTGAGTAGTTTCTTCAGCGCACCACTAGTGGGTGCCCCGCAGCTTCTTCAAATGCTGGAATTTCTTCATCAGCCCTGAATCAGCATTTTCTTCAGCAGGTCGAGCTTCAGCTGCTGTCGGTATTTTTTTCATTAGGCTGAGCAGTGGCTTTCACCGAGGATTTTCATGTTGCACAAAAGCAGCAACACTTCAGAGATTCTTCGCCGATTGATTTAATCTGGTCTTGACAACTTGCCAATCAGCATAGTACGTGTCAAAGTTCTTGCCGAGGTTCTGAATTTCAGTTTGACTTGAAGAAGTTCCTCGTGTCATCTTGACTACATTTTTCTTCAAGAACCTCTCCTTCTTGTATTGAGCCTTCTTGATTTCCTTCGCTTCTCGAACTTCCATTTTTCTTCAAAGAATGAAGTGAGTCAATATATGACTTTGACCAGTGTCAAAGGAAGATCAGTGAGGGGTGTTGGGATCATTGTGCTGAGGTCGATGAAATCGAGGACTTTCTTCGGTCCAAAAGCAGGGCACAGCTGTTCCCTTGGCTCTTGCGGCTCTAGCTTGGCGGTCTCGATGATTTCTTCAAGTTCTTCATCGATGCCTCATCATCGATGGCACGGACTACAAGTTGTTTCTTCCTTGGACTGGGCCGAGGACCACGCCCAACTGTTGCTTTTGTCTTCAGCAGCTGCTGGCCGATGAAGAATTGAAGGCAATGAGGAATTTGCAGAGGTGCTCGAGGTAATTGAAAACCAGCAGTCCTTTGACAAGTCGCTAGATGCACAGAACCAAGGTTTGACGGAACAGTTGAGGACTTTGATGGAACAAAGAAGTGTGAGGAATTTGTCACGAGGAATTTGCCTCGAAGGAGCTGCCGAGGAACTTGGCCGTGAGGGCATGATGAAGAAGCACTTGGCTTATTGGCGACTTCTTTTGCATCGATTTCTCGGCTTGGCCGAGACCTCGCAAGGCAGCAGCATGCGTAATCCTCATTGAATTTCTTCACCGCCTTTGCTTGCTTAGCCAACTTAGCTTGGCGCTTAGCCCATTCATCGTGAAAGTCCTCACCGCTTGACGCTAGTGGGATCAGCTATTTGGCCTGGTGCCAAAGGAGCTCTTGGGCATGGAGGATTTAACGCTAATTTCTTCATGTACTTAGGTGTAACATAGCGGTATTCCTTCCATTCCCGTGCTCCATCTCCGCTCAATTTTCTGAATGCGCACTTTGCGTTGGTTTTTGCTTTCCTCATCCGGTGTGCAATAGTCAGATATATTTCTCGTGGATTTCAATGCTGTCATGACCTCGTGTTTCTTTCCTCCCTTCTCATGGGCTTTACCATCTCGCCATTTTCTTCGTGTGAGGAAATTGAACAATTGAGTTTTCTCAAGAAGTGTGCAGTTTTTCTTCGAGGAACGCTGCAAATGAGTTAAGTTGATGAGAACCTAGGGATTCAGCAGAGACATTTGTACCTGTGAACAGAGTATAGGTGCGAGGAATTTGAAGAGGTCATATGCTTCTCGAGGGTTTTTCAAAAGAACAAGTTTGAGGATTTTGACCAGATGAGTTTTGAAGAATTTCAATAAGCTGCTTTTATCTTAGGTTCCAGAGTTGTATAGATCAAGATCCACACAATTGAGGAATCTTGAAGAAAATCATAGCTTAGTGAAATGAGTCAAGAGATTTGAGGTGTTCATATGTGTGAAGAATTTGAAATAAACACCTTTGAAGAATTTGAAGAAAATTTGAGAATCAAAGCGAGTAAATAAAAGTAACTTTTAATTTACTCAAGTGAAGAACACGACTTAACTGAGATGAACAGTTTAGAAGTTCGTCTGCTCAGATCTTCTCCGCTCTAACTTGGCAGAGGAAATCAGCTACGGCGACGGCGGAGTGAGGAAATTCCACGGTCGGCGCGAGTACGCCGGGCGAAGAGGTCAAGGCAGTGAAGCTTTTCCTCACCGGCGCATTTATGGAGAAGCGGCGGCGCTTAGGGTTTTGAGGAGCTCGAGCGGAGAGAGATCGAGCGGAGTAAAAGAGTGAGGAAGGAGAGAGGGTATTTATAGCCACGGTGAAAAACGGCTCGTCCAAGATTTAGGACTAACATGCCCTCGACCGCTTCCCTTCTCACGACATGTGTCACCCACGCATCGTAGTGGAGATCGTAAAGCATCGTGGTGGATATAATAATGCATCGTGGGATGCGGAACGGTTTGAGCGGTAAAATCAAGTTTGATAAGATTCGCTTTTAAAAGTTCCGCTCGCAATTTCTTTAGCTGTCAAGGACACAAAGGAAGAATTTGAACGAGTTTCAAAGTAGAACGCACATGAAGAATTTGTGAATGGATTGGGTTGAGTATAGCATAGAGGGGAAGGGTCCCATCACATTCACTTAGCGTAAAAGGCGACTTGAAGAATTAGCCATAAGTGAATGTCAGAGAGGACATAAATCCATATATATATATATAGCCAATGAAGAAAGACGACGAAACAAGGAAGAATTTTAAAGTTGAAGTATTTGAAAACTGAAGAATTTGAAAACTCAAGAATTTCAAAACTCAAGAATTTCAAAACTGAGGAAAAACTCAAATTGAAGATTTTCAACTTCGTGGTGGCGAACCCATCAGATAAGAATGATGATTTCAGACATCGCTGCATAATTGTCGAGGGTTCGAGAATCAATTTCTTCATTAATTTCTTCACATTTAGAGTGTTATTCTTCATTGATTGAAGAAAACGCTTTCTTCATGTGTTGCACATCTAAGTCATCAATTTTGCATAAGTGTTAGGATGTGTGACCTTTTCAAAGAACATTCAAGATTCTAAGATATTTAGCTCACACCGCAACTTGCTAAATCTCTTCTCATCCAAGGGCTTAGTGAAGATATCAGCTAGCTGTTCTTCAGCCTTCACATGCTCGATGGAGATGTCGCCTTCAACACATGATCACGAAGAAAATGATGACGAATTTGAATGTGCTTTGTCTTCGAAAGTGCTGAACTGGTTGTGAGCAATCTTGATGGCACTCTCATTGTCACAATAGAGAGGCACATTCTTCACGTTGATGCCGAGTCCTTGAGGGTTTGCTTCATCCATAGTAATTGAGCACAACACGAGCCAGCAGCAATGTATTCAGCTTCCGCAAGGGACAGTGATACGCAGTTCGCTTTCTTCGAGGACCAATGCATCAAAGATCGTCCGAGGAAATGACAAGTACCAGATGTTGACTTATGATCCACACGATCACCAAAGATAGTCGAGTCGAATATCCAATGAGATCAAAAGTAGAGCCCTTGGGGTACCATAATCCTAGTGTTGGTGTGTGAGCTAGATATCAAGAATATGCTTCACAGCCTTTATGGTGTGATTCCTTCGTGTAGCTTGAAATCGGGCACACATGCAAACACTAAGCATTATATCTGGCCTAGATGCACATAAGTACAATAAAGAACCAATCATGGAGCGGTATACCTTGTGATCAAGTCAATACCATTTTCATCAAGGCATAGATGGCCATTTGTGGGCATAGGAATTTTGACGCTTTGCAATCTTTGCATGCCAATTTCTTCGTGACATCTTTGAGGTATTTCTCCGAGATATGAATATGCCATTGTGTTGTTGATTTAATTTGAAGACCTAAGAAGAATTTCAACTCTCCCATCATAGACATTTGATATTCTTCACTCATCATATAGGCAAATTCATCACTATAACGCTGGTCAAGACAGCCAAAGATAATATCATCAACATATATTTGGCACACAAACAGTTCACCATCATAAGATTTAGTAAAGAGAGTAGGGTCGAGTGAATGGTGTGAAGCCATTCTTCACGAAGAATTCCTTCAATGTATCATACCACCGAGGGGCTTGCTTGAGGCCATAGAGGGCCTTATTTAGTCTCAAGACTTTGTCGATTCTTTGATCTTCAAAACCCGGGTTGAGCAACATATACTTCTTCCTCAAGCTTACCATTGAGGAATGCACTTTTCACATCCATTTGATATAAAGTGATATTGTGATGGTTAGCATAGGCGTAGTAATATGCTAATAGACTCAAGTCTAGCAACAGTGCAAAAGTTTCATCGAAATCAATTCCTTCAACCTGCGTAGCCTTGAGCTACTAGTCGCGCTTTATTCCTCACCACAAGACCATTTTCATCTTGCTTGTTGCGATAGATCCACTTTGTGCCAATGATATTATGCTTGCGAGATCTCGGACGCTTGACCAGCCTCCTGACGTTGTTGAGCTCGAATCGATGTAATTCTTCTTGCATGGCCTGAATCCACTGCCCAGAAATGCTTCATCTACCTTAGTGGGCTCGTGGATAGAGACAAAAGCATAGTGCCCACAAAAGTTAGATAAGTGTGAAGCTTTTGAGCGAGTGAGAGGACCCGCGCTCAATGTCATCGATGATCTTGTCAACTTGCACTTCTTTTGCAACGCGAGGATGAGCTGGTTGTCTTCGAGGAATTTGACCATTTTCCTCAAAGACCATTTTCTTCAAAGATTATCTTCAGTGCATCAGCTCGACGCTCTTCACAGACAGAATGAATTCTTCAGCAGCTTCTTCAAGAGGAATGACATCCTCGCTTCCTTTAACCCGATAGAATCCTCAGTGCTGGTTCATCTAATACAGAAGGTAGGTGCTCTTTATGCAGCCATTAGTTTCATCGAACCGCACATCTACAAAGGTCAACAATCTTGTGAAGTGCGATGTTGAAGACTCAGAGGTGTGCGTAGTCCTTTCCGTAACCAAGCATAAACCTCATGTGCTTTGCAAATTTAGAGTGGTGGTGAGGATCTCTAATCCAGCATTTAGCAATCAAGACTTTGAAATAACTTACATTGGGTTTCTTGTCGTGAGGAGTTCATAGGCAGTCTTCTTGAAGAATTTGTGAAGATATACTGTTGATGATGTGGCACGCAGGTCAATTGCTTCAATCCGTAAACGACCAGGCGCTTTGTATTCATCAAGCATAGTGCAGCCATCTCAACAAGAGTTCTGTTCTTGCGCCCACGACGCCATTTTGCCGAGGAGTATAGGGAGCAGATAACTCATGAGTAATACCAAGTTCATCAAGATAATCATCAAGACCGAATTTTGAACTCAGTTCCATTGTCACTTCGATGTGCTTGATCTTCACACCAAAGTTGGTTGAAGCCCTCGAGGAAAATCGCTTGAAGATTTCCTGCACTTGATTTTTGTAAGTAACAATGTGTACCCATGTGTAACGAGAGTAATCATCAACAATAACAAAGCCATAAAGAGATGCATCATTAGTGACAACTGAGTAATGATTGGGACCAAAGAGGTCCATGTGAAGCAATTCAAGGACGAGTAGTGGTCATGATAGTCTTCACTGGATGCTTGGCCTTGGTCATTTTTCCAGCTTCACAAGCACCGCATAAGTGATCCTTGAGGAATTTGACATTTTCAATGCCAATGACATGCTTCTTCTTCGCAAGCGCAGTAAATTCCTCATGCCTCGTGACTAAGTCGTCGATGCCATAGCCAGCCTTCCAAGCTTTTGCAAGTAGACACACGGCTGGTTGTGGTCCTGTGGAAAATCAACAATATACAAGTCTCCTCTCCTAAAGCCTTCAAGACTTTGGAATTGTCAGCCCATAATCACAACACAACGATATTTGCCAAAGATAACAACCATATCAAGATCACAAAGCATTGAGATCGACATGAGGTTATATCCTAAAGACTCAACAAGCATGACTTTGTCCATGTGCATGTCCTTAGAGATAGCAACCTTACCAAGTCCCAATACCTGACTTTTGCCTTTGTCAAAAAGATGATATGTTTCAGATGTGACGGTGATAAGGAGCATCCATCAATAGATTCTTGTCACCAATATGTGATTTGTACATCCACTATCGAGAACCCACTCTGGTTTTGGGTTGATCATCCCGCAGATGAATTAGTATAACTTACGCATCTCATATACTTCATCGCTGAAGAATATGATATCAAGTTCATCGATGAATTTCATCACCAGTATTTAGATAAGCAATATGAGGACGTGAAATGAAAGTTCATTTCATCATGATTAGCCTCAAGGCCCTTTCGTGCATTTTGTCGCCCTCCAAGAAATTCTTCAGACGTTGAGGCACGCCCGAGACCTGACCTCGCAGAAGAGATTAGTTCTTTTCTTCACCACCCACATCTCAAGGGGTGGCAAAGAGTTCATCACTCATGAAGCACCATATGAGAATGGTGGCATAGAGGCCAAACCATTTCGCTTCACATAAGAGGGGTTAGGTAAGCATATGAATAAGCAGAAATTCTTCGAGGACTTATGAACATATTGGTTTGAAGAATAATGCACATATTCATAGCCCTTAGCTCTACCCTCATAAAAAAGAGTTGTTAGCACGATGATAATCATATGAGGACTTTGATCCTTTGAGGAATTTGATCCACGGAGGAATTTGGTCCGTATGAGGACTTGGATCCATATGAAGAATTTTGTCCATATGAAGAATTTGATCTGGGGTTCCTTTCTTCACATGGTGTCATGAGGACATTCACCAAGACTTTCAAGACATTTCTTGGGAACCCAGATTTTCTTCATAGGGGAACCGCTCTCGCAGCTAGTGCCAACATATCTAGCAAATACTTCACCATTCTGATTTTTGAACAGTTTATAGTTGAGTCAAATGACTCATCATCGAATGAGGAAATTCACATGTAAAGTCAGATAAGGTAGATGGATCAATCGAGGTCCCTTTGCAGCAACCCATGAGGTTTTGGGATACCGCCAAAGCTTCCAAAGACGCTCCATCAAGATTGAGTTTCCTCTCAAAGGCAATACCTCTTTCCTAGGGTTTCGTTGAGGATCTGCTTTTAAGCACATCACAAAGAGTCTGATGCCCTTTGAGGCTTTTGTACATGCCTGTCTATGTACAATTCCTTCAGCCCTGCATCGTCAAGGATACTAGCAATGTCCTCAGTGAGGAATTAGTGATAGCAGAGGCAGGTGAAGAATTTGTAACAGTTGAAGCATTTGAACATTCAGTGAAGAATTAGCAGATTCACGCTCAATGCACTTTAAGCATGGAGGAACAAATTCTTCTTGAGAAGCGCTGATTTGTTGAGCAAGTAATGAATCGCGCCCTTCAAGATCTTCATAACTCGCCTTAGCTTCTCAAGATCTTGCTTTTTTGAAGAAATTCATAAGAAAGTTTCTCATGATCGATAAGAGAGTGTTATGATGACCTTGAAGGTGTCAAGCCTAGACCGAACTTTCAAGATTTTCAATGGGCTTGAGTGCGATCCATTTCTTCACCTAACATATCATCACTCTTATCTAGCATGTTTTGAACCTTTTCAAAAGCCCTTTGTTGTTTTATAGCAATCTTAGCAAGTTTAGAGTAGCTGGGCTTAAGATCCTCATCGATTCATTTTCACTAGATTCAGAGGAGGTGAAATTGAGTACCTTGGCACCTTTTGCCATGAAGCAATAGGTGGGAGCATAGTCATCATTTTCCTCATCAGTTTGTTGGCGGAGTCATTTTCTTCAAGGTTGAAGATGGATTTGCTGACGAAGCAGTGAGCAAGAGCCGACTAGCCACACCAGATTCGGATTCTTCGCATTCTCCTCTTCCTCATTTTCCTCGATTCAGCTTCAGAGTCCATTTCCTGCCAATGAATGCCCGAGCCTTTTTTGAGCTGCTCTTCTTGTGAGAAGAAGGTTTTGAGGATTTTGATGATGAAGATTTTGATGATTTCTTCTTCTTCTTCACGCCATCGTAACTGTAATCCTTGTGTTTCTTCTTCTTCAATTCCTTTTCCCATCGAGGACAATCTTGGATATAGTGACCAGGTTTCTTGCATTTGTGGCAAAGTCTTCGCTATAGTCACTAGATGAGGAATCACCGCTTGAGGATTTTCCAAAACGACCACGCCTTGTGAATTTCTCGAATTTCTTCATGAGCAGTGCTAGCTCCTCGCCAAATTCTTCAGATCTCCAAGGCTACTACCAGATTCTTCACTCGATTCAGATTCAGCCTTGGCCTTCGTGGCACGTGTTCTTCCATAGCCGTAACCATAGAGATCTCTTTTCAAAGAAGTCGAACTCGTGAGTATTTAGCCTTTCGAGGATATCAGCAGGATCAAGAGACTTGTAGTCAGCTCGTTCTTGTATCATCGCGCTGCCAGAGTGTCAAATGAGGAATCAAGTTTATCTTAGTAATTTCTTCACCACCTCATGGTCGGTGATGTCAAGTGGCACCCAAAGGCTTGAAGCTCATTTGAGATGTCATGAGGCGATCAAGGTTTGTTGAACATTTTCGTTGTCGAGTCTTTTGAAGCGTTGAAGAGATTCCAAGAACATCAACTCGAGAGTCACGCTGAGTTGAAACACCTTCATTTACTTTGGACAGCCTATCCCAAATGAGTTTGGCAGATTCCAAAGCACTCACTCTTCCATATTGGCCTTTGCTCGATGGCCACATATGATATTCTTCGCTTGAGAATCGAGTTGCTTGAATCTCTTCACATCAGCATCATTCGTAGAGGGTGGACCGAGGAAACACCTTTTGTCACAACATACCGTAGATCGCTGTCAATTGCTTCAAGATGCATTCGCATTTTGTTCTTCCAAGAGGGGTAGTCCGTCCCATCGAAGGTAGGACACCCTGCCGAGACCTTGATCATACCTCGGGCCCATATAACTAAAACTCCGTGGTTAAACTAAATCACACGTAACAAGGGAGTACCTTGCTCGATACCAATTGAAAGTGTGTTATATCGACTAGAGGGGGGTGAATAGGCGATTTTATGATTTATAAATTTTTCATCGAGGAATTTGCCGTGAGGAAATTCCTTAGTGAAGAAATACATGCATGGAATAAGTACTCGAAGTAAGCATAGAAGATTACATGCATAGTCATCATGATGAAATGAAGACAATCACAGAGTACGTAAAACGAATCACAGGATAACACAAGATGAAGACAAACAGATCAAGAAATTGAACTGAGGAAATTGAGAAAGTCTTCACCAAAGTCTTCAAACACGATATGACAAACACTCAACACAAAGAATGAGGAAATGAAAGGGTTGAGGAAATAGAACCAGTTAGGTTGGTGAAGACAATGATTTGGTAGACCAGTTCCAATCGCTGTCTCGCTTAACGTCCGTTGGAGCGGCCGAGTATTTAAACTCGAGGACACGCAGTCCCGACACCCACCATCGAAAGCACGCAGCTCAGACACCAAGTCCTCACCAGATTCTCCTTGAACTAAGGTCACGCAGACTCGCCCAATCACTGTGGTAAGTCTTCAGCGATTTCCAAACCTTCACATACTTGGTCACCGGCGATCCACAATTCCTCTTGATGTTTCTAGACCGTGACGCCTAACCGTCTGGAAGAAGCACAGCCTTCAAAGGTAAAAGCGCCGGATCCACGCTGGATCAATTTCTTCTGGATGCTCAATCACTTTGGGTTTGTTGGGGTTTGGTTTTGGGTTTTTCTCACTTTGGGTTTTTCCTCACTTGATGATTTTCGCCAAAGTCCTCAGAGGATGGGTTGCTCTCAAATGACAAGTGTCAAGTTCTTCTCGAGCAGCCAACCAACTAGTGGTTGTAGGGGCGGCTATTTATAGCCTAGGGAGCAGCCCGACATGATAAGACATAAATGCCCTTCAATGATATGACCGTTAGGTGGAGATATTTTGGGACAACAAGCCAGAAGCATAGCAACGGTCGGAAATTTGAACATCAAATTCCTCGTGGCTATCATGTTCTCATCAGTAGGCAATTCAAGATCATGATTTTAACTCCTCGCCGTAATAAATTCTCAAGGACTGTAAGAGCTTGCCTCGCACATCAAGAAATTGACTGAATCAGTATGAGATTTCCAAAAGCTTCACTCAAGGGATTGGTAGGTGTAGGATTTGAGTTGAGCATCAAATGGAAAATTTCCTTAGTATTTCTCGACTTCTTTAACAAAGACGGTGTTCCTATGACTCAAGAAAGAGAAAAGAAACTACGAAAACAAAAGTCTTCACGCTCATATTCCTCAAGCGAATACCAAGTCTTCGAATCACACCAATTTCTTCACTTTCAAAGTCTTCGAATATCAAATTCTTCATTGAAGAAATTCATTTTAGGGTCGATTTTTCTCAGAATATCAAACCTCATAGACTTATAGACCTGTGTACACTTACAAACACATCAGCCACTTAACCTATAAGTCTTCAATACACCAAAATCACTAAGGGCACTAGATGCACTTACAATGTCTTGGACCAACCTTACACGACATGCTTACGTGAGACCGGTTCCACCGACTAACATGCACTAGTTGCATAAGGTGGCTAGCGGGTGTCCGCTCTCCCACTTTAGTTGGAGCGGATTCGATGAAAAGGGTCCTTATGAAGGGTAAATAGAAGTTGACAAAATCACGCCAGGTTATTCAGAGGTAAGAAAATGTTCTTGCTAGAACCCAATCAGCAGCCATTTAAAAGATGCAACAACAATTAGAGGACGCCTAACTTGTTTTTGCAGCAATTGTCATGTGATGTGATATGGCCAAGTTGTGATGAATGATGAATGACATATTGTGATGTATGAGATCATGTTCTTGTAATAGGAATCACAACTTGCATGTCGATGAGTATGAAAACCGCAGGAGCCATAGGAGTTGTCTTTATTTTTGTATGACCCATGTGTCGTTGAAGAACGCCATGTAAATTACTTTACTTTATTGCTAAACGCGTTAGCTATAGAAGTAGAAGTAGTCGCTGGCGTGACAACTTCATGGAGGCACAATGATGGAGATCATGATGATGGAGATCATGGTGTCATGCCGGTGACAAGATGATCATGGAGCCTCAAGATGGAGATCAATGGAGCTATATGATATTGGCCATATCATGTCACTACTATATAATTGCATGTGATGTTTATTATGTTTATGCATCTTGTTTACTTAGAACGACGGTAGTAAATAAGATGATCCCTTTACAACAATTTCAAGAAGTGTTCTCTCTAACTGCAAGCAACCTGCTAAAGTTCGTCGCTTCTAAGCACCACGTGATGATCGGGTGTGATGGATTCTCACGCTCACATACAACGGTGTAAGACAGATTTACACACGCAAAACACTTAGGGTTAACTTGACGAGCCTAGTGCTTTTATTAAGGGAAGGGCCGAAGCGAATGCCCAAATACTTAGCGGATAAGAAGGCCGCAACACCAAAGGTATATTTGATATACATGTAATTGATGTGTACCTTACCAGACTGTAGTAACTCCCGGTATTTGATACCGTGGCTGTCATATTTGTAACTCACGCAGGAGCTGCGGAATAAGCGGAGATCATGGCGACGAGGTGACGGCGCGGCCGGAATGGTTCCGAGTCGATGTGATCGCTGCCGGCATGCTACCTCTTCATTTACCTACGGGATTAGTTTTGAACCTTAATAATTGTTATTTGGTGCCAAGTTTGAGCATGAACATTGTATCTAGATCTCGCTTGATACAGATGGCTACTCATTTAAACCGAGAATAATGGTTGTTCTATTTATATGAGAGAATGTTTTATGGTCATGTCATGGTCAATGGTTTATTCTTAATGAATCTCGAGCGAGTGTTACACATATTCATAGCGTGAATACCAAAAGATGTAAAGTTGATAACGATAGTCCCACATACTTGTGGTAATCGCCGCCTTTGGTCACATTGGTGTCAAGCATGAAGAAGCTCCATGCTGATGGACTTTTAAGTCTCTCGATTATGAATCATTTGACACATGCGTAACCATGCCTCATGGGCAAATGACCAAGACTCCTCCGAACAATGGAGCGAGCAACCAACTTGTTGGAAATCATACATACCGATGTATGCGGTCCAATGAGTGTTGAGGCTCATGGAGGATATCGTTATGTTCTCACTCCACGATGACTTGAGTAGATATGGGTATGTCTATTGATGAAACACAAGTCCGAGACCTTGAAAAGTTCAAGGAATTTCAGAATGAAGTAGAGAATCAACGGACCAAAGATAAAATTTTACGATCGGATCGTGGAGGAGAATATTTAAGTCATGAATTTGGTCACACTTAAGAAAATGTGGAATCATTTTCCAACTCACGCCACCGAACACCTCAAGAACGGTGTGTCCGAACGTCGAATCGCACTCTATTGGATATGGTGCGGTCTATGATGTCTTACCGATTTACCGCTATCATTTTGGGGATACGCCTAGAGACAGCTACATTCACTTTAAATAGGGCACCGCCTAAACCGCTGAGACGACACCGTATGAATTATGGTTTGGGAAGAAACCTGCGTCGCTTCTAAAAGTTTGGGGATGCGATGCTTATGTCAAGAAACTTCAACCTGAAAAGCTCGAACCCAAGTCGAAAATGCGCTTCATAGGATACCCTAAAGAAACCATTGGGTATACCTTCTACTTAAGATCCGAGGGCAAGATCTTTGTTGCCAAGAACGGATCCTTTCTGAAAAGAGTTTCTCTCGAAAGAAGTAAGTGGGAGGAAAGTAGAACTCGATGAAGTACTACCTCTTGAACGGGATAGTAGTGCAGCTCGAAAATGTTCCGTGATGTCTACACCAACTCAAGAGGAAAATAATGATGATGATCAAGGTACTTCAGATCAAGTTGCTACCGAACTTCAGAGGTCCACTAGGACACGTTCCGCACTGAGTGGTACGGCAACCCTGTCCCGGAAATCATGTTGTTAGACAACGTGAACCTTCAACTATGAAGAAGCAATGGGCCCAGATTCCAACAAATGGCTAGAAGCCATGAAATCCAAGATAGAATCCATGTATGAAAACAAAGTGTGACTTTGACCGATTTGTCTGATGATCGGCGAGCGATAGAAAATAAATGGATCTTCAAGAAGAAGACGGACGCGATGGTAATGTCACCATCTATAAAGCTCGACTTGTCGCTAAGGGTTATCGGCAAGTTCAAGGGATTGACTACGTGAGACTTTCTCTCCGTAGCGTAAGCTTAAGTCCGTCCAATCATGTTAGCAATTGCCGCATACTATGATTATGAGATATGGCAGATGGACGCAAAACAGCATTCCTTAACGGTTATCTTTAGGAAGAGCTGATATGATGCAGCCGAGGGTTTTGTCGATCCTAAGAATGTCGATAAAGTATGCAAGCTCCAATGATCCATTTATGGGCTGGTGCAAGCATCTGAGTTGAACATTCGCTTGATGAGATGATCAAAGCTTGGGTTTATGCAAACTTATGGAGAAGCTCATGCATAAGAAAGTGAGGGAGCTCAGAGCATTTCATATTATATGTAGATGACATACTTTTGATGGGAAATGATATAGAATTTTGGACAGCATTAAGGCCTACTTGAATAAATGTTTTTCAATGAAGGACCTTGGAGAAGTTTATATATTAGGCATCAAGATCTATAGAGATAGATCGAGACGCCTCATAGGTCTTTCACAAAGCACATACCTTGATAAGATTTTGAAGAAGTTCAAAATGGATCAGTCCAAGAAGGGTTCTTGCCTCAGACGAAGGTGAGATTGAGCTCAGCTCAATGCCCACCACGGCAAAAGATAAAGAAGAGATGAGTGTCATCCCCTATGCTTCAGCCATAGGATCTATTATGTATGCATGCTGTGTACCGACCGATGTAAACCTTGCCGTAAGTTTGGTAGGAAGGTACCAAAGTAATCCCAGCAAGGAACACCGGACAGCGGTCAAGAATATCCTGAAGTACCAAAAGGCAAAGGACATGTTTCGCTTATGGAGGTGACGAAGAGCCTCAGAAGGGTTACGCCGACGCTAGCTTCGACACGATCCGGATGACTCTAAGTCACAAACCGGATAGGTATATGTTGAATGGTGGAGCAGTGGTTTGAGCGCAAGGGGCCGGGCGGGATCTACATGTGAAGCGGAGTACAGGCCCTGAGGCAGCGATGAAGCAATTTGGGTGAAGGAGTTCATCACCACCTAGGAGTCATACCCAATGCGTCGGGCCATCAAACTCTTCCGGAAACACGGAGCTATTGCACTTGCCAAGGAGCCGTGTTTCACAAGAAGAGACATCAAGGCCCTTCAACTCCATCCGTGAAAATTTCAGGATGGAGACATAGAAATTTTAAAGTGCATAGATCAATGTCGCAGATCCGC
>JAHIAM010008079.1:0-31441 GCA_021605205.1 Aegilops longissima | reverse complement strand
TTGTCCTCATCCGGAGTTGCAAGTAGTTTCTCGTGTTTGTAGCATGTCAATGCCAGACGCAACGCTGACCTTAGGGGTGGGTTGTGTTGCGGGTAGGCACTGCGGGTCTGTGTACCGAAAAGCCCTGCTGGTATCTCGGAACCCCACACATCGCTCGGGGCTGTATGGGAAACCTCGGCCGACTCTCCTCATGGATGGAACCCGAATAGGCGATAAACCGGACTAGGGACTTGAGTGTTTAGGTAGGCTGTGGGCCGACACCCACGCTGGGCTTCCGCTGAAGGTTGCCGAGTACATGTCGTGTAAACGACGGTAAGTGGTGAGAGCGTAGGTGAAGAAGCACACTCGCAGGGGTTTAATATGATCTATTCAATAGCCGTGTCCACGGAGAAGGACTTCTCGCTGCCTATATCAGTTCATAGACAAGGAAAGTGGATACCTAAAATGCGCAAGATAAGCGTGAGTGCTATGGATGGCGCTCGAGGGAGACGGAGCGGTCCATAGTGGTGTATTGCCATGGTGAATATGTGGACTCGTAGCGCCACCTCAAAAGAGTTACTTGCAAATGTAGTTCAGATAGCCACCGAGTCAAAGCTGGCTTGCTGCAACCAAACTCCACCACCCCCTTTGATAATGATGCATATGTAGTTAGTTCTGATAAGTCTTGCTGAGTACAATTGTACTCACGCTTGCTTATTTTATGTTTTGCAGAGAGACGCTACCTCGCTTAGTAGTTCCGTGTGACTTCGATCGCTTAGCTTGTTACCTCAGCCACGATCTTGTGCCTCGGCAGGATCTGGTAGATAGTCGCCTTCACCTTTTTTTCATTTATAGTTGTCTGTACTCGCACATGATTAGCTTCCGCTTGTGCTTTGACTTGTATGTTTCGAAAAGTTGGGTCATGAGACCCATGTTTGTAATATCTCGCCTTCTGAGCCTAATGAATAATATTTTGAGTCGAGAGTTATGTTGTGATGCCATTGTATTTACACATATTGAGCATATTGTGTGTATGTTTGAAATGCTTGGTATGTGGGGATCCGACAAACTAGTTGTTTATCCTTGGCAGCCTCTCATATGGGGGAAATGTAGTCTCGTGCTTCCGAGCGATAGTAGTCCGCTACAGCCCGGCTTCACCGGAGTCCTCGCTAGCCCAAAGACTACTGCTGGACACTTGATCGGCCGGCATGTGATTCATTGCCTTATGTCTGTTCCTTCGGGAAATGTCACGCTGTGATACTTGGAGTCCTCGCTTAGCTCGCATGCCCGGATACCGAGTCCTCATAGCCCTACAGGCTACAGCCAAGTTCATACGTTGATGACCGATATGCTCAAGTGTTTCATGTATGCCTGTCCCCACAGGTTAGTGCCGCTTGGGTTCATTTATCAGCCATGTCGGCCCGGTTCTTCGTCATATGGATGCTAGCGACACTATCATATACGTGAGCCAAAAGACGCAAACGTCCCGGGCCATGGTAAGGCGACACGGGGAATACCGCAAGCGTGAGGCCGCAAAGTGATATGATGTGTTACATGCTAGATCGGTGTGACTCTAGGATCGGGTCCCGACATTATCGTGATCGAACATTACATCCACAAGGCAGTCTCGAACTTTGGTGAGTTGCTAGTCCGGCCGTGGTTCGGGGCGTAATAAGGCCCGCTGAGGAGTCCCGACTAGGGGTGTCCGGATAGTCCGCATTATCGCCACGGCCGGACTCCAAGACTATGAAGATACAAGATTGAAGACTTTGTCCCGTGGTCCGGATGGGACTTTTCTTGGTGTGGAAGGCAAGCTTATGATACGGATATGTAGATCTCCTACCATTGTAACCGACTCGGTAACCCTAACCTATCCGTGTCTATATAAACCGGAGGGTTTTAGTCCGAGAGGACTAACAACAATCATACCATAGGCTAGCTTCTAGGGTTTAGCCCTTGATCTCGTGGTAGATCTACTCTGTACTCTACCCATATCATCAATATTAATCAAGCAGTGAGTAGGGTATTACCTCCATCGAGAGGGCCCAAACCTGGGTAAAACATCGTCCCCTTGTCTCCCGTTACCATCCGCCTAGACGCACAGCTCGGGACCCCTACCCGAGATCCGCCGGTTTTGACACCGACATTGGTGCTTTCTATTGAGAGTTCCTCTGTGTCGCCACCGATAGGCCCGATGGCTCTTACGATCATCAACAACGATGCGGTCCAGGGTGAGACTTTTCCCCGGACAGATCTTCGTGTTCGGGCGGCTTTCAGCATCAAGGGCTAATTCGCTGGCCATCCGAGCAGATCGAAGCTACGCCTCGCCATCGTAAGGTTTGAAGTTTAAACTATACGGCCGATGTCCGCGGAGACTTGATCTTCGACGGATTCGGCAGCAGCCAAGCTGTGCCGCACTCGCCTCGATGGGCATGATCTAGCTCGCAGCCGAACAAAGGCCCTCGAGGCCGCACTCCAAAGATTCGCCCGACCCTTAATCCGGAGCCGGATTCTGGACGAGGACGCAGTGGTTGGACACCGCTGGGTCTACAATCTCACGGCGATTGAGCCGAACTCCATCCCTGTCCTTTGTGAAGACTCGACCTGTGGTGCCGGACTCTCTCCTGACCAACCCTCCGCGCTCGCCAATCGAATCCGATTGGGCCCGTCAAGGAGTTCATCGCATGACATCTTTTCAGACTCGCCTTTGGCGACATCCTGAATTCACTAAAGTCTCTCTCTTTATAACGAGAGCCCGGCCGGACTATGGACAGAAGGTTGGGATGTGGACGATTTAAGAAATTAACGCCCACCCACCACCCACTTTGTAGCCACTGCCGATGATTTAACCGACATGCTAGACTACGACTCCAAAGTGAAAGGCGTTATATCGACTAGAGGGGGTGAATAGGCTATTTTATGAATTCTTCACCGAGGAATTTGCCGTGAGGAAATTCCTTAGTGAAGAACTACTTGCAGCGGAATAAGTACTGTAAGTAAGCATAACAAGTATCACACGCATGGTCATCATGATGAAATGAAGACTAGCACAGAGTACGTAAAGCGTAATCACAGATAACACAAGATGAAGACAAATGATCAAGAAATTAAACCGAGGAAATGGAGAAATTCTTCACCAAAGTCTTCAAACACAGATATGAACAAACACTCAACACAAGAATGAGGAAATGAAAGGGTTGAGGAAATAGAACCAGTTAGGTTGGTGAAGACAATGATTTGGTAGACCAGTTCCAACTGCTGTCTCATTGTACGTCTCGTTGGAGCGGCTGAGTATTTAAACTCGAGGACACACAGTCCCGGACACCCAAAGCCGAAAGCACGCAGCTCAGACACCAAGTCCTCACCAGATTCTCCTTGAACTAAGGTCACACAGCACTCTCGGCCCAATCACTCGTGGTAAGTCTTCAGCGACTTCCAAACCTTCACAGACTTGGTCACCAAGCATCCACAATTCCTCTTGATGCTCTAGACCATGAGGCCTAACCGCCCGAAGAAGCACAGCCTTCAAAGGTAATAAGTGTCGGATCCACGAGGATCAATTTCTTCAAGATGCTCAATCACTTTGGGTTTGTAGGGTTTGGTTTTGGGTTTTTCCTCACTTGATGATTTTCGCCAAAGTCCTCGTGAGGATGGGTTGCTCTCAAATGACAAGTGTCAAGTTTCTTCTCGAGCAGCCAACCAGCTAGTGGTTGTAGGGGGGCTATTTATAGCCTAGGAGCAGCCCGACATGATAAGACATAAATGCCCTTCAATGATATGACCGTTAGGTGGATAAGATATTTTGGGACAGCGCCAAGAAGACAAGAACGGTCGGAAATTTGAATATCAAATTCTCGTGGCTATCATGTTCTCACATGTAGGCAATCCAAGATCAAGCGAATTCTTAACTCCTCGCCAGTAATAAATTCTCAATACTGTAAGAACTTCGCCTCTCACATCAAGAAATTGACTGAATCAGTATGAGATTTCCAAAGGCTTCACTCAAGGGATTGGTAGGTGTAGGATTTTGAGTTGAGCATCACATGGAAATTTTTCCTTAGTATTTCTCGAATTCTTTAACAAGACGGTGTTTTATGACTCAAGAAAGAGAAAATGAAACTACGAAAACAAAAGTCTTCACGCTCATGTTCCTCAAATGAATACCAAGTCTTCAAGGTCACACCAATTTCTTCACTTTCAAAGTCTTCGTAAAGTCTTCAATATCAAAGTCTTCAACAAGAACTTCATTTTTAGGGTCGACTTTCTCCAGAAATATCAAACTCCTCATAGACTTATAGACCTGTGTACACTCACAAACACATTAGTCCTTAACCTATAAGTCTTCAATACACCAAAATCACTAAGGGCACTAGATGCACTTACAATCTCCCTTTTGGTGATTGATGACAATATAGGTTAAGTTTTCAACGGGATAAACATATGAAGTGTAAATACGATAATGAGGAATTTGATTGCAAGATATAGAAGAACTCCCTCAAGATGTGCATAGTGAGGAATTTGCTTTTGAGGCAATGCACATTTGAAGAATTGAATCATGGAGATCTCCCCTATATCTTGTAATTCATACACGCATTTGACATATAATATGAAGAATTTGAAATGCATGATGAAATATGGTGCTTGATGTAATGAGGAACAAGCATGCAAAATAACGATCAAGAGTATCGATCTCAAATAGATCCGCTGAAGATTTTCAAGAAGCTCAAGAGAATCGTAGAGCATGGTGCAAGAGCATAATGCATCAAAAGTATCAAAGCACCATCGGGTTTAAGATTACAACTCAATCCAATAAAAGTTTCAGAAGAACGAGAGTTGTAACTTAACAAAGATAAATTATTGTATATAGGCACAAAATAGACCCGCTTGAAGACTAACTCAAATTTCTCCCCTTTGTCATCGAATGACCAAAAGGATCGAAATCGAGGACTAACGCCTCAAGAATTTCAAGTTGAAGAAGGAGCGCCAGTTGTTGGGGTCGGTTGTTGTAGTAGGACCTGCCGCTGTGTCGCCCAAGTCTTCATTTTCATCGTCGTCGCGATGAAGAATAGGAGCTGGCCACCAAGGACGAATTTGACCTTCTTGTATTTCTTCTGAGGAGGTGCGCATCACCAAATTCTTCCTTGAGTCCTATTGACGCCAGCTTCTTCCAATAATCAGAACATGTGAAAGAACAGCCTGTGTGTTTTGAAGGTTTCATGGAGGTAGTAGTGGTTTTTCTTCACCGCATTGTGTGTTGAGGTCATGTTGTGAAGAATTGAACCAAACCGACGCTGACCCATTTATGATTGCGATCAACCTTCCGATGAAGACCGAGGAGTAACTCACGATCACCATCACCCCGGTGTAGTAGCTTGAGGACTTTGCTTGACCGAGGTATTTGCGCAGAGTCATGTGCGTAGTCATCATTGGTGGAGTAGGATGCTGCTTTGCAAAACTGTCCATCCAATGGACTAATGCCTTCATCTATCACAGCAGAGCCTTGCCCTTGTCATCACCGAGGTAAATGTCCGCTTGAGGACTTCAATCGGGGCAAGTAGCTGCAGTGGTTCGTAGTATCAGCCTTTATAATTGAGTGAAGACCTTGTCCCGATGAATCTCATTATCCAAGGCGATAAGGCTTCAGCCAAATGGTGACATAGCAATGTTTGCCGAGTCCTCATGAAGAAATCTGGAAGTTGATGGGAACGCCATGGATGATGTTGAAAAGCATATTCTTCATGATGCCAACGACTTCTTCATCATTCGAGTCGTGGTCTTTGATAGGACTCATTGTCTTCGCCAAATCCGATAGGCAGTCCGAGGCACATATAATAATTCCTTGACGAGGAATTTGGTTCTTGGGGCCTGCCTTGGCTTCAAAGGCTTCATCAAGACTTGCATATAGTGATTTGAAAGTTCTGTTCGTTGTAGATACAACGAGCACCATCAAGTGGAGGATCGAGTGGTAGAGCACGAAGCAATTCAGTTGTCGGTGCCTTGTAGTGAGTATTTTCGCATATCCGCCTAATACCCATGAGTTCACGCTCTTCATTGCCTCCGTGATGTGCAGCGCATAGAACTGAAGAATGAGTTCTTCATTCCAATCATGTATATCAAGCAGAAATTCAGAAGTCCCGCGTCAGAAGAACACCGAGGACTGCTCAAAGCCCGGCAGAGACTCCATGTCCACATGAGGAATATTAGCATGATCAAGACTTTATCTTTGTTGAAGAGCACCGAGGAATAGAAGTTGGCTTGGCCGGCAGTCCGTAAACGCCTCTTCCTAATGCGAGCGTAATCATATGGATTATAGTCATGAAGAATACGTGCTCGGCAAAGAAATCATCAGCCTTGAACTTTTGTTTGCTTGAGAACGGATTCTTTTGCTTGGGCAGAGGGGTGTCGTGAGTTGCATCACCACTTCGTGAATCGCGAGCTCAGTTCTTCAGTCGAGGAATTTCTTGTTCTCAACCGTGTACCGAGGATCAGCAAGAAGAGGTTCATCAAGACTAGTGGCTGGAATTTCTTCATGCATGTATCAAGTGGGTTGAGTTTCTTCAGAGTCCATTTGGACTGTTTGTGCAGGGACCGAGGAATCTGTTGAGCGGGTGAAGAGAGGAGTATTGGGATGCGACTTTCCCAAAAGTCATCATTCATCACCGTGGTGCACCCAATATCCACATCTTCATCTTCACTTCTCAACACCAGCCTCTTCACCGTGAACTGAGGCATAGGTGAGGAATGATCGGTTGAAGGGATTGCATCCACTTCAATTTTTCATCAATCTGCTCGACGAAGCAAGCAGTAATGATGTTCTTCATCGATCCCATTGGGATCTCATAGTCTTCCAAAAGGAACAAGGTCCTTTGATGGCATGTAGGAAATTGGAACAGCATCAATTGGATTTTCGAATGAGCTGGTCATGGGCTTCATTTTCTTCACAGCCAAGAATTTGACACACCGATGCCTTCCTTTCTTCACCGCACTGCTCAGAGTTTTGGTTTTCTTCACATCGAGGACCGATGGAAGAATTGGAGTTGGCAGGAGGAGCCGAGGAATGTGGTTGAATTTTCTCAGCAAAGAATCGCTGCAGCTTCTCCGACTTTCTTCAGCTTTTTCAGCGCACTCACTAGTGGATGCCCCGCAATTTCTTCAGCGGGCCGGAATGGGATCATCACCCCGAACTAGCATTTTCACAGCAGCTCGAATGTCATCAGCGGTGCCGCATAGTTTTTCAATGGCTGAGCCGAGGCTTCACCGAGGAATTTCATGTTGCGCTGGGGCAGCAACATTGGTGAATTTCTTCGTCAAAGTTGATTTAATCGACCTTGGCTCCTTGCCAATCAGCATAATAGGAATCAAGTTTTTGCGAGGTCTTGAATTTCGTTCGACCTTGAGAAGTTCCTCGTGTCATTTTGACAACGCTTTTCTTCGTGAACTTCTCATTTCTGTATTGAGCCTTCTTGATCTCTCTTGCTTTTTCAAACTTCCATTTCTCTTCAATATGAAATGGGTCAACATATGACTTTGTCCAGTGTCGATGAAAGTCGCATAGGGTATTGGGATCCTTGTGCCGTAGATCAATATAATCAAGGATTTTCTTCGATCCAACAAAGAGTGGCACAAATGTACCTTTGGCTCTAGCGGCCCTTTCTTGGCGATCTCTGATGATTTCCGCAACTTCATCATCGTAAGCTTCATCATCGAAGCTTCATCATCGTAAGGCACATGGAATGCAACCTGTTTCTTCTTGACTTGGCCGAGGACCTCGCCCAAATGTTGCTTTGGTCTTCAGCAGAGTCGGGCCGATGATGAAATTGGTGCTGCCGAGGAACTTGCCAAACTCCAGAGGCAATCGAGAAACCAGCAGTCCTTTGACATGTAGCCGATGCACAGTGAACCGAGGATTTTGACGGAGCTGTTGAGGACTTTGGTGGAGCTGTAGCAGGTGAGGATTATGCCTTGAGGGCGCTGGCCGAGGAACTTGGCCGTGAGGGCGCTGATGGTGAAGCGCTTGGTCGATGAGCAGGCTTCTTTGGCATGGATTTCTCGGTTTGACCGAGGCCTCAGAGCAGTAGCAAAGCAGGCGTAATCCTCATTGAATTTCTTCATCGCCTCATTGGCTTGTCTTGCCAATTTAGCTTGGCACTTAGCCCATTCTTCAGAAAGTCCTCACCACGCTTGATGCTTGTGGGATCAGCCACTTGGCCAGGTGCCATGGAGCTCTTGGGCATGGAGGATTGAGAGCTAATTTCTTCATGTACTTTGGAGTCACATATCTGTATTCCTCCATTCCCTTGCCCATCTCCGCTCAATCTTCTAAATACGCACCTTGCGCTGATTTTTGTTTTCTTCATCGTGTGCAATAGTCAGATAAATTTCCTCGTGATCTCAAACGCAATCATAACCTCAGGTTTCTTTTCCTCCTTTCTCGTGGCTTCTTACCATCTCGCCATATTCTTCAGCTTGAGGAAATTGAACAATTGAGTTCTCTCAAGAAGTATGCAGTTTTTCTTCAAGGAACGCTGCAAATGAGTTAAGTTGATGAGAACCTAGTGATTCAAAGAATGACATGAGTAGCTGTGAACAGAGTATAGTTGCAAGGAATTTGGAGAGGTCATATGCTCTCGTAAGGTTTTTGAAAAAGAACAAGTTTTGAGGATTTTGACCAGATGAGCCTTGAAGAATTTCACTAAGCGCTTTTTGTCTTAGGTTCTAGAGTTGTACAGATCGAGGATCCACACAATTGAGGAATCTTGAAGAAAATGATTGCTTAGAGAAACTAATCAAGAGCATATAACTTGTGAGGTGTTTGTGTGTGAGGATTTGAAGAATAAACACCTTTGAAGATTTTGTAGTGTAAGATTTGGATCAACGAGGGTAGTAAAAGTAACTTTATTTACCCTAAATGAAGAACACGATGAACTGGGTGTTGTAGATGTGAAGCTCGTTCTGCTCAGATCTTCCACGCCCTAACTTGGCGGAGGAAGACAGCTACGGCGGCGCGGAGTGAGGATTTCTCGCGTCGGCGCGAGTATCGTCATGCGACGAGGTCGAGGCAGCGAAGCTCTTCCTCACCGGGCGACGATGGAGTAGCGGTGGCGCTTAGGGTTTGAGGAGCTCGAGCGGGAGAGAGAGGTCGAGCGGAGTAAAAGAAGTGAGGATGGAGAGAGGGTATTTATAGACACGGTGAAAAACGGTTCGCCTAAAGATTTAGGGACTAACGTGCTCCCACCATTCTCCTTCTCACGACATGTGTCACCCACGCATCGGTAGTGGAGATCGTATACGATCGTGGTGAGTAAAATAATGCATCGGGATGCGGAACGGTTTGAGCGGCAAAACCGAAAGTTTGGATAAGATCAGTTTTAAAATTCGCTCGCAATTTCTTCAAATTGACAAGGACATAGTGAAGATTTTGAACGAAGTTTCAAATAGAACGCATATGAAGAATTTGTGAATGGATTGGGTTGAGTATAGTATAGAGGGGAAGGGTCCCATCACATTCACTTAGCGTAAAAGCGACTTGAAGAAATAGCCATAAGTGAATGCAGAGAGGACATAAACCCATATATATATATATATATATATATATATATATATATATATATATATATATAGCCAATGAAGAAAGACGACGGAAACAAAGGAAGATTTTGCAAAGTTGAAGAATTTGAAAACTCAAGAATTTCAAAACTGAGAGAAAACTCAAATTGAAGATTTTCAACTTTGGTGGTGGCGTGACTCCACCAGATAAGAATGATGATTTCAGAATCGCTGCATAATTTTCGAGGGTTCTGAGAATCAAATTCTTCATTAATTTCTTCACACTTAGAGTGTTATTCTTCATTGATTGAAGAAAACGCTTTTCATGTGTTGCACATCCAAGTCATCAATTTTGCATAAGTGTCGATGTGTGTCCTTTTCAAAGAACATTCAAGATTCTAAGATATTTAGTTCACACCGCAACTTGCTAAATCTCTTCTCATCCAAGGGCTTAGTGAAGATATCAGCTAGCTGTTCTTCGCCTTCACGCGCTCGATGGAGATGTCGCCTTCAACACATGATCATGAAGAAAATGATGACGAATTTGAATGTGCTTTGTCTTCGAAAGTGCTGAACTGGTTGTGAGCAATCTTGATGGCACTCTCATTGTCACAGAGAGAGGCACATTCTTCACGTTGACGCCAGAGTCCTTGAGAGTTTGCTTCATCCACAGCAATTGAGCACAACACGAGCCAGCAGAATGTATTCAGCTTCCGCAGAGATGTGATACGCAGTTATGTTTCTTCGAGGACCAATGCATCAAAGATCGTCCGAGGAAATGACAAGTGCCGAAGTTGACTTATGGTCCACACGATCACCAAAGATAGTCTGAGTCGAATATCCAATGAGATCAAAAGTAGAGCCCTTGGGGTACCATAATCCTAGTGTTGGTGTGTGAGCTAGATATCAAGAATATGCTTCACAGCCTTTATGGTGTGATTCCTTCGTGTAGCTTGAAATCGGGCACACATGCAAACACTAAGCATTATATCTGGCCTAGATGCACATAAGTACAATAGAGAACCAATCATGGAGCGTATACCTTGTGATCAAGTCAATACCATTTTCATCAAGGCATAGATGGCCATTTGTATGAGGGAATTTTGACGCCTTTGCAATCTTGCATGCCAATTTCTTCGTGACATCTTTGAGGTATTTCTCCGAGATATGAATATGCCATTGTGTTGTTGACAAATTTGAAGACCTAAGAAGAATTTCAACTCTCCCATCATAGACATTTGATATTCTTCACTCATCATATAGGCAAATTCATCACTATAACGTTGGTCAAGACAGCCAAAGATAATATCATCAACATATATTTGGCACACAAACAGTTCACCATCATAATATTTAGTAAAGAGAGTAGGGTCAAGTGAATCGGTGAAGCCATTCTTCACTTAAGAATTCCTTCAATGTATCATACCACGCCTGAAAGGCGAGGGCCTTATTAACTCAAGACTTTGTCAGATTCTTTGATCTTCAAAACCTGGGGTTGAGCAACATATACTTCTTCCTCAAGCTTACCATTGAGGAATGCACTTTTCACATCCATTTGATATAAAGTGATATTGTGATGGTTAGCATAGGCTAGTAATATGCTAATAGACTCAAGTCTAGCAACATGTGCAAAAGTTTCATCAAATCAATTCCTTCAACCTCGGTGTAGCCTTGAGCTACTAGTCGCTTTATTCCTCACCACAAGGCCATTTTCATCTTGCTTGTTGCGGTAGATCCACTTTGTGCCAATGATATTATGCTTATGAGATCTCGACGCTTGACCAGTTCATGCACATTGTTGAGCTCGAACTGATGTAATTCTTCTTGCATAGCCTGAATCCACTCTGCCCAAATGTTTCATCTACCTTAGTGGGCTCTGTGATAGAGACAAAAGCATAGTGCCCACAAAAGTTAGATAAATGTGAAGCTTTTGAGCGTGAGAGGACCTGGCGCTCAATGTCATCGATGATCTTTCCACTTGCACTTTTTGCAACGCGAGGATGAGCTGGTTGTCGCCGAGGAATTTGATCATTTTCTCAAAGATCATTGTCTTCAAAGATTATCTTCAGTGCATCACCGATGTTCTTGAGTACAGAATGAATTCTTCAAAGAGATTCTTCAAGAGGGAATGACATCCTCAGCTTGTTTTGAACTTGATTGAATCCTCGTGCTGGTTCATCTAACATGTAGGTAGGTGCTCTTTATGCAGCCATTAGTTTCATCGAATCAAGACATCTACAGTGTCAACAATCTTGTGAAGAGCGATGTTGAAGACTCAGAGGTGTGTAGTCCTTTCCGTAACCAAGCATAAAACCTTCATGTGCTTTAGGTGCAAATTTAGAATTGTGATGAGGATCTCTAATCCAGCATTTAGCAATCAAGACTTTGAAATAACTTACATTGGGTTTCTTGTCGCTGAGGAGTTCATAGGCAGTCTTCTTGAAGAATTTGTGAAGATATACTGTTGATGATGTGGCACGCAGATCAATTGCATCAATCCAAAACGACTAGGCGCTTGTATTCATCAAGCATAGTGCGAGCCATTTCAACAAGAGTTCTGCTCTCGCCTCCACGACGCCATTCACCGAGGAGTATAGGAGCAGATAACTCATGAGTAATACCAAGTTCATCAAGATACGATCAAGACCGGAATTTTGAACTCAGTTCCATTGTCACTGTGATGTGTTTGATCTTCACACCAAAGTTAGTTGAAGCCCTCGAGGAAAATCGCTTGAAGACTTCCTGCACTTGATTTTGTAAATAACAATGTGTACCCATGTGTAACGAGAGTAATCATCAACAATAACAAAGCCATATAGAGATGCATCATTAACAACAAATGAGTAATGATTGGGACCAAAGAGGTCCATGTGAAGCAATTCAAGGACGAGTAGTGGTCATGATAGTCTTCACCGGATGCTTGGCCTTGGTCATTTTTCCAGCTTCACAGCACCGCATAAGTGATCCTTGAGGAATTTGACATTTCAATGCCAACGACATGCTTCTTCTTCGCAAGCTGCAGTAAATTCTCATGCCTCGCGTGACTAAGTCACCGATGCCATAGCCAGCCTTCCAAGCTTTTGCAAGTAGACACACGGCTGGTTGTGGTCCCGTGAGAAGTCAACAATATACAAGTCTCCTCTCCTAAAGCCTTCAAGACTTTGGAATTGTCACCTTCCATAATCACAACACAACGATATTTGCCAAAGATAACAACCATATCAAGATCACAAAGCATTGAGATCGACATGAGGTTGTATCCTAAGGACTCAACAAGCATGACTTTGTCCATGTGTATGTCCTTAGAGATCGCAACCTTACCAAGACCCAAGACTGACTTTTGCCTTTGTCAAGAAAGATGATATGCTTTTGATGTGACGGTGATAAGGAGCATCCATCAATAGATTCTTGTCACCAATATGTGATTTGTACATCCACTATCGAGAACCCACTCAAGGGTTTTGGGTTGATCATCCCGCAGATGAATTAGTATAACTTACGATCTCATATACTTCATCGCTGAAGAATATGATATCAAGTTCATCGATGAATTTCATCGACAAGATAACAGATAAGCAAGATGAGGACGTGTGAAATGAAAGTTCATTTCATCATGATTAGCCCGGCCCTTTCAGCAATTTTGTCAGTCCTCAAAGAAACTTCTTCAGACGTTAAGGCACGCCCCGAGACCTGACCTCGCATAAGAGATTAGTTCTTTTTCTTCACCACCCACATCTCAAGGGGTGGCAAAGAGTTCATCACTCATGAGCACCATACGAGAATGGTGGCATAGAGGCCAATCCATTTCGCTTCACATAAGAGGGGTTAGGTAAGCATATGAATAAGCAGAAATTCTTCGAGGACTTATGAACATATTGGTTTGAAGAATAATGCACATATTCATAGCCCTTAGCTCTACCTCATGTAAACAGAAAGTTGTTAGCACGATGATAATCATATGAGGACTTTGATCCTTTTGAGGAATTTGATCCACGGAGGAATTTGGTCCGTATGAGGACTTGGATCCATATGAAGAATTTGGTCCATATGAAGAATTTGATCTGAGTTCCTATTCTTCACAGTGGTGTCATGAGGACATTCACCAAGACTTTCAAGGCACTTCTTGGGAACCCAGATTTTCTTCATAGGGGAACTGCTCTCGCAGCTTAGTGCCAACATATCTAGCAAATACTTCACCATTCTGATTTTTGAACAGTTTATAGTTGAGTCAAATGACTCATCGTAAGAATGAGGAGATTCGCATGTAAAGCCAGATAAGTTAGATGGATCAATCGAGGTCCCTTTGCAGCAACCCATGAGGTTTTGGGATACCGCCAAAGCTTCCAATATGTTCCATCAAGATTGAGTTTCCTCTCAAAGGCAATACCTCTTTCCTAGGGTTCCTGCTGAGGATCTGCTTTTAAGCACATCACAAAGAGTCTCGATGCCCTTTGAGGCTTTTGTACATGCCTCGTCATGTATAATTCCTTCAGCCCTCGCATCGTCAAGGATACTAGCAATGTCCTCGATGAGGAATTAGTGATAGCATAGGCAAGTGAAGAATTTGTAACAGTTGAAGCATTTGAACATTCAGTGAAGAATTAGCGATTCACGCTCAATGCACTTTAAGCATGGAGGAACAAATTCTTCCCGAGAAGTGCTGATTTGTTGAGCAAGTAATGAATCGCGCCTTCCTTCAAGATCTTCATAACTCACTCTTAGATTATCAAGGTCTTGCTTTTGAAGAAATTCATAAGAAAGTTTCTCATGATCGTGTAAGAGAGTGTTATGATGACCTTGAAGGCTGTCAAACCTAGATCAAGTCTCAAAATTTTCAACGTGGCTTTAGTGCGATCCATTTCTTCACCGAACATATCATCACTCTTATCTAGCATGTTTTGAACCTTTCCAAAGCCCTTTGTTGTTTTACAGCAATCTTAGCAAGTTTTGAGTAATCGGGCTTTAGATCATCATCGATTCATTTTCACTAGATTCGTGAGGAGGTATATTTGAGTACCTTGGCACCCTTTGCCATGAAGCAATAGGTGGGAGCGAATCATCACTGCCTTCATCAAGATTGTTGGTGAGGTCATTTTCTTCGAATTGAAGATGGACTTGCTAACGGCAAAAGAGCGTAGAGCTAGACTCGCCACACCGCACTCAGATTCTTCTCGATGCCTCCTCTTCCTCATGTTCCTCGATTCAGCTTCAGAGTCCATTTCTTGCCAATGAATGCCCGAGCCTTTTTGGAGCTGCTCTTCTTGTGAGAAGAAGGCTCGAGGATTTTGATGATGAAGATTTCGATGATTTCTTCTTCTTCTTCGGCCATCGTAACTGTAATCCTTGTGTTTCTTCTTCTTTAATTCTTTTTCCCATCGAGGACAATCTTGGATGTAGTGACCAGGTTTCTTACATTTGTGACAAAGTCTTCTTATAGTCACCGGATGAGGAATCACCGCTTCTTGAGGATTTTCCAAAGCTTACCACGCCTTGAGAACTTCGAATTTCTTCACGAAAAGGCTAGCTCCTCGCCTAATTCTTCAGATCTCCAAGGCTACTACCGTAGTCTTCACACTCAGATTCGCATACAGCCTTGGCCTTCGTGGCACGTGTTTTTCCAAAGCTAGAACCATAGAGATCTCTTTCAGCAAGTCGAACTCGTGAGTATTTAGCCTTCGAGGATATCGGCAGATCAAGTGACTTGTAGTCAGACGCCTTGTATCATCGCTGCCAGTAGTATCAAATGAGGAATCAAGCGATCTCAATAATTTCTTCACCACCTCATGGTCGGTGATGTCAGGGATGCCAAGTGCTTGAAGCTCATTTGAGATGTCAAGAGGCGATCAAGGTTTGTTGAACATTTTCATTGTCGAGTCTTTTGAAGCGTTGAAGAGATTCCAAGAACATCAACTCGAGTCACGCTGAGTTGAGACTCCTTCATTCACTTTGGATAGCCTATCCCTGCATAAGCTTAGCAGTTTCCAAAGCACTCACTCTTCCATACCGACCTTTGCTCGATGGCCACATATGATATTCTTCGCTTGAGAATCGAGTTGCTTGAATCTCTTCACATCAGCAGATTCGAGAAGGTGTGACCGAGGGAACACCATTTTCCACAACATACCGTAGATCGTTGTCAATTGCTTCAAGATGCATACGCATCTTGTTCTTCCAAAGAGGGGTAGTCCGTCCCATCAAAGGTAGGACACCCGCCGAGACCTTGATCATACCCGAGGCTCCATATAACTAAAACTCCGTGGTTAAACCAAAATCACATAGAACAAGGAGTACCTCGCCTCGATACCAATTGAAAGTGCATTATATCGACTAGAGGGGGGTGAATAGGTGATTTTATGAATTTTCATCGAGGAATTTGCCGTGAGGAAATTCCTTAGTGAAGAACTACTTGCAGCGGAATAAGTACTCGTAAGTAAGCATAACAGAATACACGCATGGTCATCATGATGAAATGAAGACTAGCATGAGTACGTAAAGCGAATCACAGGATAACACAAGATGAAGACAAACAGATCAAGAAATTGAATTTAGGAAATCGAGAAAGTCTTCAACCAAAGTCTTCAAACACAGATATGAACAAACACTCAACACAAGAATGAGGAAATGAAAGGGTTGAGGAAATAGAACCAGTTAGGTTGGTGAAGACAATGATTTGTAGACCAGTTCCAACTGCTGCCTCAGCTTGTACGCCTGTTGAGCGGCCGAGTATTTAAACTCGAGGACACACAGCCCCGGACACCCAGCCGCTGAGCACGCAGCTCAGACACCAAGTCCTCACCAGATTCTCCTTGAACTAAGGTCACAGCACTCGCCCAATCACTGTGGTAAGTCTTCAGCGATTTCCAAACCTTCACAGACTTGGTCACTCGGCATCCACAATTCCTCTTGATGTTTCTAGACCATGACGCCTAACCGCCCTGGAAGAAGCATAGTCTTCAAAGGTAATAAGCGCCGGATCCACGCAGGATCAATTTCTTCAGGATGCTCAATCACTTTGGGTTTGTAGGGTTTGGTTTTTGGGTTTTTCCTCACTTGATGATTTTCGCCAAAGTCCTCGAGGATGGGTTGCTCTCAAATGACAAGTGTCAAGTTTCTTCTGAGCAGCCAACCAGCTAGTGGTTGTAGGGCGGCTATTTATAGCCTAGGGAGCAGCCCGACATGATAAGACATAAATGCCCTTCAATGATATGACCGTTAGGTGGATAAGATATTTTGGGACAGTCATGCCAAGAAGACAAGAACGGTCGGAAATTTGAATATCAAATTCTCGTGGCTATCATGTTCTCATCGTAGGCAATCCAGACCGAATTCCTAACTCCTCGCCAGAATAAATTCTCAATGACTGTAAGAACTTCGCCTCACATCAAGAAATTGACTGAATCAGATGAGATTTCCAAAGGATTCACTCAAGGGATTGGTAGGTGTAGGATTTTGAGTTGAGCATCACATGGAAATTTTTCCTTAGTATTTCCTCGACCCCTTTAACAAAGATGGTGTTTCCTATGACTCAAGAAAGAGAAAACAAAACTACGAAAACAAAAGTCTTCACGCTCATGTTCCTCAAATGAATACCAAGTCTTCAAGGTCACACCAATTTCTTCACTTTCAAAGTCTTCGTAAAGTCTTCGAATATCAAAGTCTTCAATAAGAACTTCATTTTAGAGGTCGACTTTCTCTCAGAATATCAAAATCCTCATAGACTTATAGACCTGTACACTCACAAACACATTAGTCCCTTAACCTATAAGTCTTCAATACACCAAAATCACCAAGGGCACTAGATGCACTTACACAAAGACATCGACGGATGGACGATTTATGCCGGAGATTTACTAAGACCCAAATACCATCAAGGCACCGGAAGGCCACCTCACATATGACATATATATGGTTGACATCCCAAAAGATGGGAACGGTGACTAACAACCGAGAATGACCCCTCCAAGAAACAGCCGGTTACCGACGCCGGGCCGGGCGCTCGCTTAAATCCCGCCACAAAGGCGGCAGGAGGAGGAGGGAGAAGTGTCCGCACGACAAGGCGCAGTAAAGAGAGGTTGAGGACGACAATTATGCGCCCCTCCAAGATGAGGCAAGCTCGACGACGACGACTTTGTCGTGCCCGAGGATCCCGCCAATGTGAGCTGCTTAAACACAAAGCTTATAGCCACGGCAAGCAGCCTCAAGAAAGCAGCAACAGCTTAGAGCTGATCAAGACCTGCTAGAATGACAGATGGACTCAAGTCCTTGCAGCCAAGAGTATGAACTCAACGCCTCCAAAAGCTACCCCAAACGCAGGCCGCTGCTCGATTAGAGGAGGAAGCACCCAAGTCACCGACACGACATGGCAGATCGCCACCTCGTACCACGACGTAAAAGCCTCGCCCTCCGCCAAGCCACACCCCGACGCCATTAAAAGTGCCAAGGCACGGAAAACGCTACCGGACTTATGTAGATATATTGAGGATAAGGAAAACATACAAGATCGATCCACGGATCGCGGGCCTCAAAGAATGCGGATGATTACCGCCGCCACGGACACAAGAAAATCAAGCGGGCCGAACACAGAGACAAAGCTCATATGAGCTACGCCGTGATATAGCCCAACATGTAGGCGCCAGACACCCACTATGCTTCATGCATCAAGTAATGGATCATCAAATCCCCGAGGGCTTCAAGCCCGAAACATCGAATCATACTATGGTACCACAGATCCCTGGTCCGGATCGAGGATTATCTCCTCCATATCCACATGGCCCGCGGTGATAATCTACATGCCATCAAATACCTCCCACTAAGCTTAAAGGACCAGCTCGACATCGCTCAATAGCTTACCAAAGAGAATCAATTGGTTGTTGGGAGGACCCGAAGCCGCATTCCTTGATAACTTCCAGGCACATATGTGCGACCACCGATGCCGGCGACCTTAGCCACATAATTCAGCAGCCGTAAGAATCGCCGCATAATTCGACTCGGTTCCTAACAAAGAAAAATCAAATCGCTGATCGTCCGGATGCAGAGGCCCTTGCAGCCTTCAAACATAACATCCGCGACGAAGTGGCTTGCCCGCACCTGGGACAGGAAAAGCCGAATCTATGGCAGCCCTCACAACCCTCATGACTCGCTTTTAAAGCGGAGAGGATAGCTGGCTAGCTCAAGCAACAACTTGGCCAAACATCCCGATAGTCCGGATACCAAGGACAGCAATGGCGTGTCGCTCACGCAATAAGAACAAGCGCCGCATTAACGGCGATAACATCAAGATACGGCCGCCAATGCTGGATTCAGAGGCTCTAAACCCGTCAGCGGAAGAAGCCGCTCAAAAGAAATACCCAGGCCCGGCCCAACTTGGACCGTGATATCGATCGCAGCCAAATACATGGCACCTCGAAAACTAGCCAATCACACCAACAGGGATTGTTGGGTGTTCAAGCAAGCAAGTTAAGTGTCGAACTCAATGACAAGGGGCTGCATACGATGACGAGGAAGAGCCCCAACCACCAACAATAGAGGACAGAAGGTTTTCCCACACAAGTGTGGACGGTGAACATGATATACGCAACCCACATACCCAAAAGGGAGCGGAAGCGCAGTTCCACGGACGATATGCGATGGAGCCAGCCGCCCAAAGTTCAACCCATGGTCTTCCTGCCCAATCACCTTCGATCAAGGGACCACCCCACTAGCATCTGCCACGGCGGCTTCGCCGCATTGGTTCTGACCCAATCATTGACGGATTTCACCTCACCGAGTCCCGATGGATCGGCGGTAGCAGCCTGAACCTGCTTTATCAGATACAATGCGCAAAATGGGCATAGACCCATCAAGGATTAAACCTACAAAGACAGCCTTTAAAGGCGCCATACCGTGTAGAGGCCAATTGTACAGTGCTCACCACACTAAGTGGTCTTCGAATCTCCGGATAACTTCCGGGTTAAGAGTTAATCTTCGACATCGCCCCATTCCGCAGCTGCTATCATGCATCGCTTCGGACGAACCGCATTTGTAAAGTTCAATGCGGTGCCGCACTACGATACCTCAAGATCAAGATGCCAGCCCTCGAGGAGTAATCACGGTCAATGGAAACACCGAACGCCTCTCCGAACGGAGGAGCATATGGCGGCCTCGCGGGCGGAGGTGCAAAGCAGCCTTCATGGCATTCATGAGTCCGCCACTAAGCGCCCCGGACACCGCCAAGCGCCCAGAGTAACCTGCAACAAGACCACCCGCAAGATTTAAGCACGAGTAGCAATCCGCCCCAACCCCAGCCCCTCGCTAAATTGCGATGTTAGTAGTACGCTGCATAATTACGCCCGAGATACCATGGGCAGGGGCAAGACAACAAGACGCCAAGAATGCGGCTCGACCGCACTGGGCCCCTGCTTGTGTCACTTCTTTTTCTTTTTTCTTCCTTTTTACTTTCAGGACTCCGCCTTTGAGAAGTCCCGTCCGACACTGAATCGCCAAACTCACGATGCAACAGCCGTGGAAGCGGAAAGCCACGCCGAGTGTTCAGTGTGGTCTCTATTACGAGCATTATACCTGTTTTACATATCATCCAAAGCAGCTTACCCCTAGAGGGTGACATGTTAGATAGTCCCATCCCTTGCTTATCGTGACTATTTGTATCGCTCGCTCCATCGCAGTATCTTTTTGAATAAACAATACATAGCTTTTTCTTATTATTGCTCTACTTCCTTTATATACACATATGTTCATTACACGACATGTTGCAACCGTACACTTTGGTACGGCCAACACACCAGGGGCTCAAGTATCCCAAAATTATGGTGTGATAAGTCCGAACATTTTCACAAGTGCGGCACCTCTAACTTATAGCATTATATGCATTGGTTCAATCATGTCTTGGGTCAATAGTTGGGTTTGCCTGCCCCGTGTTTTGGTACCTTACGCCCGCTATATCTTCTAAGGTAGCACCGAGAGAACCATCGTGATTGTGCCCCGCTTATGCTGGGTCGAGCACCTCAAAGGAGAAAGCTAAACTGACCATCATGATAGGGCGAGAGCCGGTCGCTGTTCGAGATGTTTTTTCGGTCCATAAAGACTTATGCCGCTTAGAGCGAGGAACCGAATTGTCGCCAAGGCGTGATAGCGCCTCAACTCGGTCTTCCGAATACTAGGGGCTTCACTAAATTTAAAATTATAGAATTCTATGGCTAAGGAGAGTGTTCAAGCATTATAAGTCCGCTGCCTTGTTCGTTGTGTTGAGCGCCCCCAGATGGACCCAAAATGGGAACAAGAGTGCTCAAGTTTATCCCTAACACCCCAAAGACTGTGGCATGGGGGCTGAAGCCAACGACTTGCCATCTCTCAAATTTGATAAACGACCGCATGTAAGGTAATATTTTAAATTAATAAGCTGCCTTAGCGCATATGAACAAGTTTTCAGCGATATGATAACAAATGCGAAGTTTATTCAAAATTACATCTTCGAGCACTCATCCGCTTATTCGGCGGCACCTTCAGAGGCCATCATAGTACATTTCGGGCGTGCGATCCTTCGGTGGCCCGTCCTGCCACAAGCCTCTCTCCGCGATCCAGCTTGCCCCAAGGCACTTTAGCACGGCAAGGGCCCGACGGACACCTTTCAAGTGCAGACGAGCGCTTGATGACTTCAAGCCATGATGCATCCACCAGCCATCGCACTAAGCCAAGTAGCTCCTGCATGGCCTCCAATGGCCACACCGCTTATAAGACCCTTCATGGCCTGTTCACACCTTATGGAGCTCGACCATTGCTTCAGCTGGTCGCCAGGGACATGGATGGTCGGCCTCAAGATACCGAGACCAGAACACTTTCTCCGTGGAGCTCCTCCGGGTGCGGTAGAATGCGCAGCGCTGACGCACTATGGGGCAAATCACAATGCCCCGGAGAGCTCCGAATCCGGTAAGTAATAGGTAATTCACTTTCACATGCTTGCTTTGCATAAAGAATGCCTTACCCGCCGCTATCTTCTTTAAAGACTCAATTTCTTGAGGGCTTTTGGGCCTCGGCCTTAGCAGCTTTGGCACTTCTCAAGAGCCGAGGCGAGCCTTGACTCTTGAGTCTTCGAGTCACGCCCAAACTCTCGTGTTTTTCCACAAGAGCTTGAGCTCTTGCCGCATTTTGGCCAGCTTGCGCCCCCTTCTCGCCGGTATGCCCGCAGTCTGAGCTGCCACGGACACCGCCTTCTGTGGTCACCACCCTGCTCGTGGTCCCCGCAGCACTCCAAGTTATTCCTGCTATTTTTGCAACCAAAGGCTTTTCTATAAGGTATTTCTTTAATAAGTTATTACTTACCTTCTTTGTCCTCGAGCTCCTTCTTGGCTTGTCCGAGCTCGCTCGACCGCCGAGGTTCTCGCTTCAATGCATTGACCTCCGTAGTCATGGCGGGCAGAGGTCAAGCAAGCAACCTGCATTCCCATATTTGACATACTTATGTTAGACTCTCAAGATATATTTTAGATCCTTAGTCCGCTTTTCTTTCCTAACACCGAACCAAGCATCGGGGCTACCGCCTATGCGGTTATATTTTTACATATTCTAAAACTTACCTCAAAGCCCGTTAGAAGGCTGGTACAGCTTGGGTCAGCCCGATCTTGGCGGATCGAATCGTTCCGGATCACCGCACTCATGACAAAGGCGTGTTCCTCCTGATGGAAGCGTTGTTGCCGCCTCAGAGCTATCCGTGCCTCCGTTGGACGGAGGACACCGGCGCCTTACCCTTCTTATGGCAGGATTCGGCTGTCCGGACTCCTGAACCGCTGATGGTTCTGCATGGAGTCCTGACGAGGTCGGGCTTAGTGCCCCGGGGTCTTGCCCCGTGAGCCATGTTGTAGAAATCATCATACTTATCTCGCTCAAACAAAGACAAGAGGTAATTGCAGATCCTCTCTCGCACTCACCCCCGAACCGATAGATCATACCCTTTCATCGTGTACATCTTGCTTAGCAAAACGAGCGAAGCTTCGAACTAGATATTGTATTGATAGATGCATATGGTGCCTTGCTTGAGATTGCGGAACTCCTCACGCTTGCTCTCAACAACACTCTTCGGAATGTGATGAGCTCGAAATCACGGGCGAACTCATCCTGTAATGACACGACCTCCTCTCGAATCTTTGTATTGCCGAACCACTCAAAGAGCTTGATCCTTGAGTTGAAACGATGCAAACTTGACAAAGTCCTCAGTCCGACATTGCTACAGTCAAAGTGCTTGCGATATCCACTAACCAATCATCGCCTGCTGCCTCAACACGTAAACCGAAAGACTTCGCTGATTAGCGAGGAACCGATCGAGAGTAGCAAAGTGTGGCTGATTGTTGCCTTGACCTTGATTGCCTTGATTGCCTTGCCCTCGAGTACGCTTCTTGCAAGAGCTGCAAAATCATCTCGAGCATTGGCATTGGTGGCTGCCATGATAGCTTGCCGTGCCTCCTCAAGGCGGAGGTGGAGGTGGAGGTGGAGGATCTCGATCGATCCCCATCATTGCGATCCGGATTCGACGCTACGGAGCCATCCTGAAGAGGGTGACATCCGTTAGTCCTTTAATAGACAAATGATAAGTAGAATCAACGGATAGAAATTGCAACATATAGTCTTCACAATAAACATTCGAACCAGAATGAACGAATGAATTCCAAAGTTAATCATCACATCGCCCAATAAGGTGAGAAGCCACTTAGATAAAGATATGGAAACAACATCCGATCGAGAAACAAATCGAATATCACAACTGCAAACAAAAGGTTGGCTTTAGAATGAGCCGTAACAAACACATGATAGAGATTTCCCCAAAGTGTTGGTGGGGGGCCCACACGACACGACGATAGCGGACGCCACGAATGACTAACAAGACGCCCCGAATCAGCATAGCCAAGGATTCTTTAAGACGCCTCGCACCATCGTGAATCGACCGTGAATGGGCGGACCACTAGACGTTGAACCCCAATCTCAAATCATACATTTGTCGGAAAGAATATCCCGTAGCTACTAGAATTCCCACCTATAAACTCCCAAAACTTTCTGGTTATGCAATCTGTGTTGGGGACAGGGACACAAAATATATCACCCAAACTAACAATACCTAGATCCAATTGATCCATCCGTCAACACATAACCAAGAAATCCTCGAAATCGTGGTACCTCGACCTTCAAAAACATCCGCTATACAAGTCATGGCAATATTCAAGACTCGCCACAAAGATCGGGCTATCAGCTTATCTCACCAACAACTGCACAAAAGAGATTTCGATGTCGGCAAAACTCGTATTCCGTAATCAGAACGATAAAATTGTGACGACAACACCTCGGAGCTCAACTCCCGGACACCGCCACAACCCCTAAATGTCAGAGGCACCAAGAACAATGTTCTCGCCACAAAACCATCGAACGATTCCAAGATACCCACGTGATCCTAAAAAAATTTTAGTGAAATTTGAGGAGAGAAGAGTCAAAACTCTACGCCAGATACCTCACCAGAGCGATCAAGGGACCGGAAGTAAAAGAATCCTACTCCGATATATATAATCCTAAGACTCAAAACATTTTCCATTCTAGACTCAACAACGCCAAGAACAATCAAGTAGGGGCTCTAAGTCGGGAAGGCTCGATACCAACTTGTATCGCCCGATGCGGCTATATCTCCCACGTGTCGAGGCACGACTTAGAGGCATAACCGCATTGAAAGCAATGTCGCAAGTGAGGTAATCTTCACACAACCCATGTAATAATTAAGGAAAGATACATAGTTGGCTTACAATGCCACTTCACACAAGACATAAATAAACATCCATCATTCAGAGTACACTCAAGGTCCGACCACGGAACCAAAATAAAAGAAGATACCCCAAATGCTAACACAGATCCCTAATCGTCCCCAACCGGGCACCACTACTGATCATCCGAAACGACATAGTAACGACCACGCCTCGCCGAACTCCCACTTGAGCTCGTGGAATCATCCGCGACCGCCTCATCGAACCTCGCAATCGTGTTTGAAGTATCTGTGAGTCACGGGACTCAGCAATCTCACACCCGCGAGATCAAGACTATTTAAGCTAATAGGAAGGACAGAGTAGTAAAGTGGAGCTGCAGCAAGTTTACTAGCATATATGGTGGCTACATCGCAAAAGAGAGCGAGAAGAGAAGCAAAGCACGGTCGTGAAACTAGTAGTGATCAAGAAGTGATCCTGAACTACTTACGCCGACATAACTCCAACATCAGTTCACTTCCCTGACCACCGAGAAGAGACCATCACGGTAACACACGCGTTGATGTGTATTTTATTGAGGTCAACTTTGAGTTTTCTACAACCGACATTAACAAATTCCCATCTGCCTCATAACCGGGCACGGCTTTCAAAAGATATTACCCCGCAGGGTGTCCCAACTTAGCCCATTATAAGCTCTCACGGTCAACGAAGGATTATTCTTCTACCGAAAACCCGATCAATCTCGAATCCCTGACTACAAGACATTTCGACAAAGAATAAAACAAGACCAAGAAGCCACCCGACCGTGCCGACAAACCCGATAGGAGCTGCACATATCTCGCTCTCGTGGCACACCGGATAGGTCAGCTTACGAGTAAAACCAGCCCTCGAAGTTGCCCCAGGTGGCCCCGCAGCCTTCTCGTTCGGGCCAGCACTCAAGGAGCACCGTCCGGGGTTAAATAAAGATGACCTCGGCTCGCAAAACCCGGGGAAAAGGCTTAGGTGGCAAATGGTAAAACCAAAGTTGGGCCTTGCCGACGAGTCTTATTCAAAGCGAACCGTCAAGGGGGTCCCATAAATCACCCAACCGTAAGGAACGCAAAATCAAGGAACATAACACCGGTATGACGGAAACTAGGTGGCAAGAGGAACAAAACACTGCATAAGGCCGAGCCTTCCACCCTTTACCAAGTATATAGATGCATTAAATTATAGCAGATATATATATTGTGATATCCCCAATAAGTAAACATGTTCCAAAAGGAACAACAACTCCATGTTCCAACAAGGAACAAACTTCAGCTTCACCTCGCAACTAGCAACGCTATAAGAGGGCTGAGCAAAGCGTAACATAGCCAATCAACGGTTTGCTAGGAAAAGGATGGTTAGAGGCCGACATGGCAATATGGGTGGCAATGATATAGCAAGTGGTAGGCATCGCAGCATAGGCATAGCAAAAGAGCGAGCAACTAGCATAGCAAAGATAGAAGTGATTTCGAGGGTATGGTCATCTTGCCTGCAATGTTCTCAAAGTTGTCGAAAGCTTGATCCTCAAAACGCTTTCAACAGGTTCCTCGCTCACGCACTCGCCTCCCGCCTACCCAAAGCAACAACAAAACAAGGAACCACAATAAATCACGGCAATGCACAATCAATATGATGCAAAACATGACATGAATATGCGGATGTGATATGCAAAGCGAGCAAAGGCCCGAAGGTGAATGGAAAACTGTGCATCATCTTGGCTAACCAAGCATGCCATCGAAAGATGAGGTGATTTCGTAGAAATCGATATAGAGATCACCGAAACGGATGCACGGGTTGATATGACGGCAAAACAAGAATGGTGAGAAACCTACGATAACAAAGATGATGAACAAAGCCATGCATGTGCACAAAACTACCTCATAGCACAAATCAACTAAATATGCACATGAAAGACAACACATAACCATGATGCAAAAGACATGATCATAAACTTGCCCAAATGCAGAAACTAATGCCACCACTGAGCAGGGATTTTTCACCCCAAAACATATATAATATGTTAGGGTTGCAGAGAAAAATCATCACAAAAGCATTAAGTTAAAACCTGCCTAAAAGGAAGTTGATGAATTGGCAATTTCAGATTTGGAAATGTCCAGATTTGGACTTGCCTAAAACAGAAAAGAGACAAAGGGAAATGGAAACGTGGGGTAAAAGAAAAATATATGCATGGAGGAGGGCGCCGAGAGGTCGACAGATGGCCCCACCGCCATAGAGACAGGGGTTTAACAGTGTTTAAAAGGGGGAGAAACAGCCTCTGGGGATTCAACCCGGGTCTCCCCGGTGGAACCCCGCACCTGCTACCACTGGGCTGGTGCGGCGGCGACTGACAGAGGAAGGGCCTCGGCCCTCTACTACTACTGCTGCAGAGTAAACGCACCGGAGGAAAAAAAACGAAAGCAGAGATAAAAAGGGGGGAGTGGCGCGCCTGGGGTTCGAACCCAGGTCGCCGCGGTGAGAGAGCGGGGAGTCAACCAGCTCGGCTAGGTAGGGATTCGTAGGATACGGAAGCTGGCCACTTGACCAACTACCAAAGCGCTACTCGAGGCAGAGACAACATCACGACGACGCGGCGAGGCAACGGCGGCTGTTGTGGAGCTCGCGCCGACACGACGGGGTGCACGGAGAACTCCACGGACTCGAGAAGGACAAGCCGAAAGGAATCGTGGCATCCACGCCGCCAAAACAACCCTCGAACCCAACTACTACGAAAGCACGCCGAGCACGCCGAGCGCGACAAAGACACGACCGGAATTCTACTTCTACGGAGAACTAGCGACGACAAGAAGGAGCAGGAGGAAGGGGTATACCTCCTTACCCTAGGACAAGGAATCGGCGACGGAGACGGGCCGACGGCGATTTAGATCGGTTTCAATCTCGCCGAATCCTCGACCGAGAAGAAGACCGAACAGGGCGCCGACGAACTTGGCGATCCGCCTCAGAGACGACGCCGTGGACGAGTCGATTTACGAGGAAGACGACGGACAAGGTGCGGATGGTTGGTGGCGGAGAGCACGCCGGGCGAGGAGGCGCTTCCTCAGATGCGCCGGACCGAAAGCGGGCGGCGAACTTGGTGGTATTCTTACCGGGCAAGGCGAAGTAGAGGGAGAGGGGAACCCTAGGGTGCGGTTGGTCACGCGAGAGGGGATAAGTAGGGCTAGGGCGACGGGCGAGCTCACGCCCCCGGTGCTCGGGTCCCCATGGCGCCGGCGAGAGGAAAGGGAAAGGTGGGTGAGAAGGAGAGCGCCGCTGCCAAGCGGACCAAGGCCGCCACGTGGACGGGATCCAGCGGGGTAGATGCGGCTGGGTGCGCCAAGGCAGGAGGAGAGGCGAGCGCGGCTGGCGCGCCGCCCCGGCTGCGGGCCGAGGGAAAGTTGGGCCGTCGGGAGGCCGGAGCCTGTAGAGAGGGGCTAGCTGGGCTGCCCTGCGCTGCTGCTGCCTTTTCCTATCTCCTTTAAAAAATAAGAAGGAAGAGAAAAGAAAGTGCAGAAAGAAAAGAAAAGAGTTTGAGTGAAAGGAAAATATCCCCACACTCTGAATTCTCCACAATTTTAATAAATTGTAATGGACATTTTTAAAGGTAGAAAATAATGCAAGTTTGGAAATACTTCAAACTTGTGCCATTTTTGAACCTAACCATAACAACTTCAAATGAGGAGATATTTGGCAGAGAGTTTTAGTGCAAAGAGCATGATTAGCAGGGAGAAGATGAACATTAATTGAGAAAGGAAATATATGGCATTTGAAAAGGAAAGAAGTAGAGGGAAGGAAGGGATGGCAATGCAAGATGAGAATGAAACATGCAACCACATGACATGAAAGGGAAAACCACAACCACATGACATGCAAGGGAACACCACAATCACATGATAAGAAGGGAAAGCAATATGACAAGAGGCACAAATGCAATATGGCAAAAAACAAAACAAAGAAAAGAAAAACCCACATAACCAAACAACAAGAGGCCAAGCATGACAAGAACCCACAAGACTTGGATGAGGCCAAATTGATATATTGCCCAAAAGGGAAGTTTACATCCGTGGTGTTACAACACTCCACCACTACAAGAGGATCTCGCCCGAGATCTAGGACCGAAAGAACTCCTGATACTCAGAACGGAGGTGATCCTCGCCCCTGTGTAGCTTCTCGTCGGAATGGTGTGACCACTTCACTTTCAGGAATTTGATTGACTTGTTGCAGTCTTGCGCCGTTTCTTCAAGAATAGCAACGGGTGCTCATGATAAGAGAGATCTTCTTGAAGGTCAATTCTTCGGTTGATAGTGCGCTCAGAGTCTTGAAGCACTTATGCGGTCGTGACACGTGAAACACATCGCACGCTTGCAAAGTTGGAAGGAAGCTCGTTGATAGGCTAGATCGCTTTTTCCCAATGATCTTGAAAGGACCCACGATCTAGGGGCAAGCTTCCTTTGATACCGGGTTTACGAGTACCTTTCATTGAGAGACGCGAGGTAGACATGGTCTCCGATTTCAAAAGTCACATCACGGTGCTTATCATCATAATAGTTTTCCGCGCGATTGCGCTGCTTTGAGATTCTCACAATGACCTTGCACATTTCTTCCGCTTCAGGATCAAGTCATTGCCAAGAAGTTGGCGCTCACCTGCCCTGCACTAATTGAGAGGAGTACGCACTTTCGCCATAGAGAATTTCAAATGGGGCCTTGCCCGAACTCGCTGGAAGCTGTTGTTGTAGGAGAACTCGCATAAGGAAGACAATCTTCCCACTTCATACCAAGGAAATGACACAAGCCCCGAGCATATCTTCAAGAATTTGATTAACTCGCCAACTTGGCCACTTGTTTGAGGATGGAAAGCTGTGCTGAAACGAATGTTGGTGCCTATGGCCTTCTCAAAAGACTCCTTAACTTGGAGGTAAAGATGCTGCCACGGTCTCAAGAGATCACTTGTGGAATGCCGCAAGGAGACAATCCTCGAGGTGTATAGCTCGCCAACCGAGCTGCAGTGATGGATTCTTTGATAGGAAGAAAATGAGCCACTTTAGTAAGCTTGTCAATGACAACGAAGATAGCATCATTTCCACGCTTGGACTTTGGAAACCAGTCACGAAGTCCATTTCAATATGATCAAACTTCCATTCAGAATAGCAAGAGGTTGAAGGAGACCAGCTGGTCTTTGGTGTTCTCGCTTTCACTCTTCCGCAGACATCACACTCATTCACGAATTGAGCAATTTCGCCTCATTCGAGTCCACCAATATGACTGCTTGAGGTCATGGTACATCTTCGCATTTCCGTGATGAATGGATAGAAGCGAATTGTGAGCCTCGCTCATAATGACTTTTCGAGATCACCCTTAGGAACCATAATCCGTCCTCAAAGAACAGAGTGTCTTTGTCATCAACATGGAAGCACTTGTACTTGAAATGCCCTTGTCGATACCACGCTTCACTTTCTTCACCATGGTATCCAAAGTTGAGCCTCACGAATCTGATCTTCCAAAGTAGGAGAGACTATGAGGTTGGCAAGAAAGCCTTGAGGAACAACTTGAAGATTCAGCATGGAAAGATTCACAGAGATCCGCTGAAAGGGCTTGAGGATTAGACTGTTGCAGAAGCTTTCCTGCTCAAAGCGCCTCGAATGACATTGGCTTTGCCCGAGTATACTCAATACTTGGGTTGTACTTTGAATCATTTCACCCATCGAGTCTGCCGAGGTTGAGGTTAGGCTGAGTGAAGATGTACTTGAGACTCTTGTGATCAGTGAAAATGTCCACTTTCCTTCCCAACAAGAGATGTCTCCACGTATCAATGCATGGACAATCGCCGCCAACTCAAGATCGTGAGTGGGGTAGTTTTTCTCGCTGGGCTTCAATCAAGTAGAGGTATAAGCCACAACTCTCTTCTTGCATTAACACAGACCGAGACCTTGAAGAGAAGCATCACGTAAAACTTCATATGGCTTGGATTCATCAGAGGAGTCGTAACAGAGCTGTGACGAGTTTCTCTTTGAGAGTATTGAAAGCAACGCCACACCGGGAGACCGCATATACTTCACCGCTTCGAGAAGGTTGGAAAGAGGCTTTGCAATCTTGGAGAAGTTCTCAACGAATCTTCGCAATAGCTTGCAAGACCAAGAAAGTCATGAGTGCTTGACATTCCGAGGAGGTTCCCAATTCACAATTGCGACACCTTCTCGGATCAACAGCGATGCCTTGGCGAGATGATATGACCAAGATAAAGCACTTCATCGCCGTAATTCACATTTGGAGAACTTAGCATAGAATTGATACTTCGAGCTTGTCTAGCACCAATCGCAAATGTTTGGCATGATCCTTCTTATTCTTGGAGAAGACCAAAATATCATCAAGATAGACCAAGACTAATTCATTGGTGTAAGGATTGAATATGAAGTTCATCATCCGAGAGAAAGTTGAGGAGCATTGACGAGGCCGAAAGACATGACAAGATATTCATAAGAACCAAAGCTTGTTCTAATGTCTGTCTTGGGAATATCTTGTTCACGAATGCGAATCTGATGATACCCCATACGAAGGTCAAGCTTAGAGAACACCAGAGCACCTTTGAGTTGCTCAAAAGCTCATTGATGTTGGGAAGTGGATACTTGTTCTTGATTGTCTTCTTATTCAATGGACGGTAATCGACACAAAGTCGGTCCGCGCCATCCTTCTTCCCGACAAAAGAACACCACAACCCCAAGGAGATGAACTCGGTCCGATCAAACCCTGACGCTCTTGTTCATCGAGCTGCTTCTTCAATTCCTCAGCTCATCAGTCCAAGCTTGTATGGACGCTGCAACGGGTTCAAGGCTGTGCTCAAGATCGATCACTAACTCAATCGGCCGATGAGGAGGCATACCCGAAGCTCTTCTCCGAAAGACATCTTGGTACTCACAAACGATCGAATCGAGAGATGGCATTCAATTCGCTCTTCTCATTGAGAGAAAACAACCAATGGTTTCATCACGAGGCATAGATGATCACATCATTAGAAGAGTGAGTCAATTGAATTCTCCGGCAGCACAATCAAGCCGAGCTTTGTGCCGATAAAGCCACCCATTCCGAGAATAAGATCAATATCCGAGTCACCAAGAACCACCGTTTAGAAAGAAATCTATAATCGCCCATCTTGATACCGACATTGGGAA
>JAHIAM010008077.1:0-22831 GCA_021605205.1 Aegilops longissima | reverse complement strand
ATGGGGTAGAAAATGCCTAGTTTAACATGGTAGCATTACTTTGCATGTTTAACAACATTAAAATATACTTTAGGTCAGATCTGTACCGAATCCATAATATGCATATGGGGATTTTCGGAATTGTTGTTGTTGTTTCCGCCCTCATTTAAACTTGCCTAAATAGATGGTTTATTTTGCTTCACCTCTTGCCATGTTTAACAACATTTAATATTGTTGTGTACCCTAACCGAGAGAGAACTAAATAATTGATGTGGTAGTGTTTATATGTATGTGCGTTTATATTGAGCTCCACTTAATTTGTAGTGTTGTTTGTTGCACTTTGCCATGCATACTATTTAAACCGGACATGCATCATACTTGTTTGTGCATCATGCCATGTTTATGTGATTGTGTGTTTACTATGTTGTTTGTTTCTTTCGGGTTGCTTCCCGTTAACCGGATTCCGTTCGGAGTTGTGAGGTTTTCATTCGACTTAAATCGTTGTCTTCTTCATGGACTCGTTCTTCTTCCTTGCGGGATTTCTGCAAGATGACCATACCCTCGAATCACTTCTATCTTTGCTTGCTAGTTGCTCAGCTCTTTTGCTATGCCTATGTCTGCGATGCCTACCACTTGCTATATCATGCCTCTCCATGTTGCCATGTCAAACCTCTAACCATCCTTTTCCTAGCAAACCGTTGTTTGGCTATGTTACCGCTTTGCTCAAATTTCTCTTATAAGCGTTGTTAGTTGCGAGTGAAGATGAAGTTTGTTCCTTGTTGGAACATGGAGATGTTGTTCCTTGTTGGAACATGTTTACTTGTTGGGATATCACAATATATCTTATTTAATTAATGCATCTATATACTTGGTAAAGGGTGGAAGGCTCGGCCTTATGCCTATTAGTGTTTGTTCCACTTTGCCGCCCTAGTTTCCGGCCATATCGGTATTATGTTCCGGATTTTTGCGTCCCTAACGCGGGTCGGGTGATTTATGGGACCCCCTTGACAGTTAGCTTTGAATAAGACTTTTCCAAAGAAGGCCCAACATTGGTTTTACCATTTGCCTCACCTATGCCTCTTTTTCCTTGGGTCTGGAGTTCGAGGGTCATCTTCTATTTTAGCCCCGGACGGTGCTCCTTCGAGTGTTGGATCCGAATCGAGCTACTGCATGAGGCCACCTCTTGAGCAGCAACCTTTCGAGGTTGGTTTTACTCAGTAGCTAGTCTCTCATCCGATGTTGCCCTCGAGAACGAGATATGATCAAGGATCCTATCGGGTTGTCGGCTCAAGACATCGGGCGGCTTTGCTGTGTCTTGTTTTTATTGCGTATGAAATGTCTTGTAGCCGGATTCCAGAGTGACCGGGTCTTCCGTGGAGAAGGAATATCCTTCGATTGATCGCGAGAGCTTATCATGGGCTAAGTTGGGACACCCCTGCAGGTTTTGAACTTTCAGCAGCCGTGTCCAGGTTTATGTGGCGTGTATGGAATTTGTTAATATCCGGTTGTAGAAAACCGAAGTTGATTCTCAATTAAAATACACCAATCAGCTGTGTAACTGGATGGTCTCTTCGGCGGAGGTCCGGAAGTGAACACGGTGTTGGAGTTATCTTTGACGTAGGTAGTTTCAGGATCACTTCTTGATCATAGTTGTTCGACCGTGCTTTGCCTTCTCTTCTACGCTTCCTCATTTCGCGATGTTAGCCACCATATATGCTGGTCGCTTGCTGCAGCTCCACCTCACTACCTATCCCTACCTTTAAGCTTAAATAGTCTTGATCTCGCTGGTGTGAGATTGCTGAGTCCCTGACTCACATGATACTTCCAAAACCATTTGTGTGTGCCGATGAAACCGCAGCAGGTGTGATGCACCCGAGCTCAAGGAGGAGCTCGATGAAGATCTTGTTCATTGTGTTGTTTTAGCTTCAGCTTGATCAGTAGTGGAGCCGGTCAGCTGGGACGATCGAGGATCATGTAGCATTTGGGGTAGTCTTCTTTTATTTTGGTTCCGTAGTGGGACCTTGATTGTATCTGTATGATGTAATGTTTTACCTATGTATTGTGTGAAGTGGCGATTGTAAGCCAACTATGTATCTCTTTTCCTATGTATTACATGGGTTGTGTGAATTACCTCACTTAGACATTGCTTTCAATGCGGTTATGCCTCTAAGTCGGTGCCCGACACGTGGGAATATAGCCGCATCGAGGCGTTCTAAGTTGGTATGAGCCGACCCTCATTGATTACGGATGGTTGCGAGGACAGTGCGTGGTCATGTTGTTCATAGCGTTTGTGACCCGTCGTGGCTTTGGACATGGCATGTGTGCGGATGGAAAGCCTGAGCGTTTGTGCCAAGAGGAGCGTGTTTCTGTGTCTGACGAGGGCGTCGGTTTCCTCGAGTGGGGGGTGTATGTAATAGCCACAAGCTTATTAGGGATGAACTACTATCATATCAATAAGGAATTCCTTCTTTTAAAGAGCCCATTGGACAGAACTCCAAAGTTAAGCGTGCTCACTTGGAGTGAGTGTCGGGATGGGTGACCGGCAAGAGATTGCTCACCGGTCGCGCATTTAGTGAGGACAAAGTGCGCGAAAAAGGCTAATGTATTGATCCGTGGGGCAGTCTAGATCCCGCGAGAATAACGACCACCGGCGGGTGTGTCAAGGCGTTACAAAGCTTTCCGGCAAGGTTTCTTACGGCGAAGTTCCCTCCGAGGATGCAACTGCACAAGTAACCAAGTGTGAAGCGTGCGATTCCATTCAAAATAGATACACCAGCCAGCTCAAGCTCTCCGGAACAATCCCTTTATCACGGCCATTTTTCGATTCGGGGCCTCGACATCCTCGGCCCCTTCCCCGAGGCTATGCAGGGGCTTTGAGTACTTGTAAATCGCGAATCGACAAGTTCACAAAGTGGCCGAAGTGGAACCCGATGAGGAAGACAGGCACCATCGGCGAATAGTCGTTCTTGAGTCAATTGTTTGCCGCTTTGGGATACCTAACCGGATCATCACCGGCAACGGCACCCAATTCACGAAGTCACACCTTCATGCGAGACGTCCAAGATCTTGGCGCCAAAGATGCGCTTATTACGCTTGCTCACCGAGAAGCAGCGGCCAGCAGAAGGCAAATGCTTGAAGTACGGCGAGGACTCAAGACCGGAACTTTGTGGAAGGCTGCCCAAGTGGAAGAAACCGGATTGAGGAGCTGCCGGTGGTTCTTTGGTCGATCGGGAGACGCCGAATCGAGCCAGCGGCGGTTACCTTTCTCTCTAGTCTATGGAGCATGAGCAGGTTCTCCCCACCGAACTCTCGTATCACGGGTCACCTCGAGTACTCGCTTATGATGAGCTTGAGCAAGAGCAGCTGCGACAAGATGACGCGCTGCTCCTCGAGGAGGATCGTCTTGAAAGGTTGCTTCGAGGCTACTCCGTCATCAGACAAGCTTTGGCGCCGCTATCATAGCCCTTGAAGTTAATGCCGTAAGCTTCGAGGAAAGCGACCTTTGTTCTTGGTAGCGTTCAATCCGCCAAGAATTCAACAACATGTTGGCCTTCGAAGTGGGAAGGCCCTTATCGGGTGAAACGCAGTCACTAGGCTCGGCATTATCCGCTTTGAGGCGAAGATGGCGTTCGGTGAGCAACTCACGGAATATAGAGCATCTTCATAAGATTTTACCCATAAAGTAGCGCGGTTCTGGAACCTGTTCGAGCAGACCTGCACTAACCTACAAGTCTTAGCATGTTGCATGTAATCCTTTGTGTACAAGCGAGCGCCAGACCCGATGCATCGATAAAGCTCATGTGTTGCACAATTTGTCAATTTACATGCTTTCATCATTATTATGCATGTATTATCGGACGTTTTCATGCAGCATCCACACCCATTAGTTTATAACGAGCCACTAGGGCTCCATAACTTTATCTTCTCTTCTTTCTTCTCAAAGAGAGCAAGGTTCATCCACCCACAAGTTAACCGGGGAAGGAAAAGATAATGATGTGGACCACCAAGTGTCAGCTCGAGGAAGTATCACCTTGCTGGAAGCAAAACAATGAAAAAGCTAAGTGGCTAAAGTTTAAGCAATCAGTTTTTAAATTTTTAAGTTATCTTCCTCGAAACGATAGTACTTTGTATTGAGAAAACCTGTGCGCGGAGGAACCAACTTCGTAGCTAGTCGCACCCTTACTTTATTTCGAGTCAGCTCAACAACTTAAGTCTTGCCTGCAACTAGTTACGACAAGGTTAACTTAGCCGGATGCGGCATCGCTTGACGAGGCTGTTGCTGGCGTTCCGCACTTAGCCTTCTGCAGCAAAGGTGCCAGCGCCGACAAAGTTCCCCTAAAGCGTGAGGCACAAACATACAAGGGAAGAAATCAAGTAAAAGGGGTTACATTGCAATTGATGCCTAAGATAGAGTATATTATAAAAATGACTTATGCAGATCTAATAAATTGTTCTACTAAACATGGTCTACAGCGACAACGAAAAGATAAACTTGGCGGTCTAGTCCCTTGCGATACGCCATCGAGCCTCTTGACTCTGCTTTCACCCCGTCCTCGGCGGGTGCGACAAGGAGCCTTGAGCGCTTCAGCGTCGGCGGATGGAGCGAGGAGACTTGAGGACGTTGGTGAAGTTGGCCTTTGAGGTTGCGGAAGGCCACCTCTCATCAAGCACTCTTACAGAAAACCCAGCGCAGAACTTGGTAGCGACTCCTCGACCAGTTGCTTTGGGATCTCCTCTGGCGGCACCGAGACCGGCAGCACGCCCTTGAAAGAATAAGCTGAGCTTGGCGCTGGGTTGGAGGAGTTCTCGCCGATGGGTACCCAAGATCCACCATTCCCAGCTCCATCAACTCATTATGGATGGCGGTAGGAGTGTCCACAAGACCTTCATCGCCCATTGCATTATGCTATCTCGAGATCATTACGGGCGGTCATAGGCTCGTTATGCTGACTCCTCGTTGGCCTTAATCTTCTCGGCTAGGCCCGCTTCCGCTCCTTTACGCCTGTTCGTCTCTCCGTCCGAAGTGGTCGATTTCAACTCCAAATCCGCCTTGGAGGTCCTTGGCGCGCTGAGCTCCTTGATCTTCGTCGGCGAAGCGACCCTCGCAGCTTCGCCCAGAGTATAATCCTTCTTCTTGCGTTGGCGCTTCAGCCCAGTGACCTCCTGGCGCTCTTACGGAGGCGGCCTCCCAGCTGAGCCTTCTCGTTTCAATTCCTTCTTGGCGGCCTCGGCATTGCGGGCGGCGTCCTTTGCCTCTGGAGTGGCTCCGCCAATTGATTGCTCGGCTGCAGTGAGATCTTCCTCATAAATGCCGAGAGGTTGATTCTCCGCTCGCAGCGAGCTCACTTTCTTGCAGCTGAGCTTCTGCGCCGTGGCGCCTTCGATTTAATCAGACACTAATCATGCTGCGCAAATATATGCGATCAAGATCGAGACTCCGCAGGAAGATATCACAACACAACTCTACAAATAAAATAAGTCATACAAGCATCATAATACAAGCCGGGGGCCTCGAGGGGCTCGAATACAAGTGCTCGATCATAGACGAGTCAGCGGAAGCAACAATATCTGGTCTGGGATATAAGTTAAACAAGTTTGCCTTAAGAAGGCTAGCACAAGCTGGGATCTGAGATCGAAGAGAAGCGGGCCTCCCACAGAGATCCTCCAACTTCTCTGGTGAGTGCGTCGGTGGGCTGCTGTAATAGTAAGCACCTCAGAGTAGTAGTCGTCATCGGCGGTGGCGCTCGCTCCTGGGCTCCATCGCCTGGTTGCAGCAATCGAGTAGAGGTAGGAGGAAAAGGGGAACAAGGCAACCGTGAGTACTCATCCAAAGTACTCACAAGGCAGGCTACACTACATATGCATGGATATATATGTGTAAAAGCCATATCAATGGACTGAAGCTGAAGAGTGCAGGAATAAGAGGGGGATAGCTAGTCTTATAAAGACTAAACTTTTCAGACACCTGTCTTACAACATGAGTAGGAGGGTAGGTTGAAGTCCTCCAAGTAACATCACCTAGCAATAATCCTGCCCGCGATCCCCTCCTCATATCCACGAGAGAAGGCGACCACCGGTTGTATACAGCACTTGGAAGGGTGTGTTTTATCAAGTATCCTGTTCTAGTTTTCATAAGCTCAAGGTACAACTCAAAGTCGTCCACATTACTTGAAGATCACGGCTATTCAAATAGATTAACTCCCCTGCGAGCACCAACTTACCCAACAAGCTTGATCCCATTTGGCGGACACACTTTCTGGGTCATGCGGGCATGGAAAGATCAACACGCCGCAGCCCCACTTAGGCACAACAGAGGCCAAGACGCAGTCTAAACCCCTGCGGCCATGGGTGCGGGCCCGTCGCATGACAGCACACACTTACGTTGTATGGGCGGCCGGAAGGCAGAACAGTCTAGTGGTGTTCCAGTCCAATCGGTAGCGGCCGCTCACGTCGTGACATCGAAGTTCTCGGTGATACCACCACGCCGAAAGGTGCCCATATCTTTCCCACGTAGTTGGTTGGTGCGTATAAGCTGTGTGCCAACTCAGATCAAATACCAAGATCTCGTTAAGCGTGTTAAGTATCCGCGCGCCGAGCAGGTCCAGACCCACCTCTCTCTAAGCGGTCTCAATCACTGCCTCCGTCGCTCATACTCAAGATCCCACTCGCTGGGTGCTCCACCAGTGACCTGACTTTTAGTCTCCACATGTATCATGTAAAAGTATAGAGTACCCGTGATCAATTCACCAGTGATCACGGCCCGATAATATAGCAAAAGCGGATCGACAAGAATGTAGGGCCCAAGATGAAAGTACTAGCATCCTATACTAAGCATATAGGATTACGGGTAAGGTAACAACGGTAGTAATAAGGGCGAAGTATACGGCGAGTATAGGGTATCTGAAGCGGTAACATGCTACACTACTCCTAATGCTGGCGATATAGAGGAGAGTAAGCGATATCTGGTGATCAGGGGGAGCTTGCCTCGGTTGCTCACGGCAAGAGAAAGGGGTCACAACACCGTAGTCGAAATGGGCGGCAAGAAGGCCGGTCTACGTGAGTCTACGGAGAGAAGAGGGGAAGAAACAATGAATACCATGTAAACAGATTCATATTGATGCATGACATGTCAGATAACGATGCTAAGCGTGCCCTAACGTGGTATGAGGTGGTACCGGTATTGGAAAACATCAGGAAAATATTCGGTGTTTAAATGTTTTCTTAATGAAAGGCGAGAGGAAAAGTTGCGAGTTCGATAGGTTAGGGGGTGTGGCGGACGGAGTCCGATTGCGTATCCGGATTCGTCTCGTCGTTACGAGCAACTTTCATGTTGAAAATATTTTAATCAGAGCTACGGATTAAAAGATATAATTTTCTAAAGATTTTATTAATTTCTGAATTTAATTAATTAATTAATTAACCCAAAAAATGGATTTATAGCGTCGGCATGATGTCATCTTGATCAAGCAAGAATCAACAGAGTTGATTTGGTCAACCTGTCATGTGGGTCCCGTTAAATCGGTGACATTAACTAAATTACCCTAGTTAGTTTAATTATGATTAATTAGGTTAATTATACATGATTAATTACGTTAATTAACTTGATTAATTAATTAATTAATTAGCATTTTTATTTTCATTTATTAATTTTATTAAACATTATTCTGAGGGGACCCCATGTCATTAACATGGCCGGGTCGATCAGCAAAAGCTGCAAGGTCAATAGCCGGGTACGGGCCCTAGGGGCCTATAATTCGATGACCTGTGGGTTGTGATAGGTCAGTACACGTCGGCGCGTCGTTTGCCCGCCGCCGTGGCGACCTTTTCCACAGCGGAGAAGTTCGCCGGAGATGGCCGGAGCAGCCACGAGAACACGAGAGGAGGCAGGCTGAAGCTCATTCGAGCGAGCTCGGCACTGGCGTCGATGGTGGCCGTACTGTCACGGATTTAATTGACGGGACGCGGCGAAGCGGCGAAGGCGGCGGTGGGATTCGGGACCTCGTCGGGATCGCGCAGCACTGAGGTGGGGGTATGGCCAGGACGTGCGAGAGGGAGGCGCTTGTGTCGTGACATGCGCATAACCAGCTGCAGCGGCGGCAGGCGGGCTCCTCGGCGCGTGGGCGGCTCCGGGCGGGAGCCTTGATTCGGTGAGTGGCGCGGACGCGGTTCGCACGGGCCCCTCTCAGCGGGCCGAGGCGAGGAGGAGCTCTGGGGGAAGGTCGGCGAGGGAGGAATCTGTGGTAGCGGGCAGAACGGCGACGGGCGGGGATCGATCTAAGGGATCAGAGAGCGAGGAGGGAGCTCACAGAGGGCGTAGCAGTCTCGATAATGTGCTCGAAGCGGCTGGGGACGGCCGGCGAGGAGGAGGGCGGGAGGCGCTTTGGCGGCGGCAGCTGTCAGCGCGTCTGTGAGCGTCGGGCCTCTGCGTGGCAGTCGAGGAGGAGGTGAGGACGTGGAGGACGGGCGCGCTGGGTGGGGGTGGAGCGCTTGTGTCGGGGCAGACAGGATCGGGGCCGATCCCGATCAGATCGGTGGGGAGGGAGGAGAAGGGATCGGAAGTTGGGTGTCGGCTAGGGTTTTCGCCGACCGGGAAGAGGGTTATAGGAGAGAGGGTGGTAGGATGGCCATAGGTTGGCAATTTGGGCCAGTGGGCTAGGCCCAGCCTTTGGCTTTATGGGGTTTTTCTTCTCCTTTTTGTTTTATTTTTTCCTTTCTTATTTTTCTTTTTCTGCTTTAATTTATTTAAAATATCTGCATACTCTTTACAAAAAAATGTGCACCCCACCATAGTTAACTTTGTAATATTTGGACAACCCCGAACATTTTAGTTTTAATTTTGGAAAACTTTTATTGTCCTCATATATTTGTATTAAATTTCAAACAGTTTTGATTCAACCCTGAGATTATCTATAAAGGATGTAGCCGACGTGTGGCACCATCAGCGTGAGATTACTGTAGCATGATTATCCGGCGCTACAAATCTCCTCCACTACAAGAAATTCCGTCCCGAGATTTAGGAGGTAGAAGGGAAAGAGCGGGGTATTCATCACGAAGGCGGTCCTCGCGTTCCCGTGTGGCTTCGTCTTGAGAGTGATTCGACCTTTGGACTTTGAGGAACTTGATAAGCCTTCTCGACGTGTGCGGCGTTCAGCTTGATAGAGAATGCGGACCGGATGATCTTTATAGGAGAGGTCCTGTTGCAATTCTAGCACTTCATGGTCCACCTTTCGGATTGGGTCCTTGAAAAAAGCGTCGGAGTTGTGACACGTGGACACATCGTGAACTCCGAAATGTCTTCACGGAAGCTCCAGTTGATATGCCACTTTTCCACGCCTTTCGGAATTAGTGAATGGGCCAATATAGCGAGGAGCTAACGCCCTTGATCGAGGAGCGTGAGCACCCCTTCATTGGTGTAGCGCTAAGAATAGGCCTTTTCGCCAAAGTTGATAGACCATGTCTTTATGATAGCGGTCGCAATTACTCTTTTAGCGTGGTGAGCAGTCTTGAGATTCATGAATAATGCGGACTTGTTCTTGGCATGTTGGATAATATCCGGACGAAGAGTGGGCGTTCCTCAGATTTTGACCAGTTGAGAGGGTTTCGCACTTTCATCCATATAACACTTGAAGGGGGCCATCTTGAGACAAGCTTGATAGCTATTATTATAAGAGAACTCAGCATACGGAAGATTCCTCCCGCTTGTCAAGGAAATAACACAAGCTCGAAGCATGTCTTGAGAACTTGGTTGACACGTTCAACTGGGCTCTTGTATTGCGCGGATGAAGCAGCGGTACTAAAAAGATAAATGAGTCCCTATAACCTCTTGAAAACTTGCCCAGAATTTTGAAGTGAATAAGCCGCCCACGGTCCGTGATAACTTGATGGAATACCGTGAAGTGAAACAATTTCTGACATATAGAGCGTTACAAAGCTGGACTAGCAAAGGATCGTTTCTTTGACACCCGGAAAATGAGCAACTTTAGAAAGCCGGTCAATGGCGACAAGAGGTGCATCATTACCTTTCTCGCGATTTGGAAAATCGTTGATTAAGTCCATTTCAACATAGTCCCATTTCCATTCGGGAATAGAGATAGATTGTGAGTTCCAAGCGGGCCGTTGATGTTACGCTTTGATCTGACGACAAACATCACATTCAACAACATAACGAGCAATGTCTCGCTTCATATTAGACCACGGAATCTCTCATTTAATGTCTTGGTACATCTTGGTGCTACTAGGATGAATAGACAAAGGCGTATCATGAGCTTCTTTCATAACCTTTGGAGTCAGATTCAGGTTTGCCCTCTTACTCGGTACCACTAAGCGCACCTTTGAAGAATAAGGTGCGTCTGTCATCCTGAGTGAAGAATGAGGGTTTTCTTCCGCGAGATAAAGTTTAATCCTCTACGACTTCATCGTCACATTTACGTATCCATTTGATGGTGTCCACAAGATCCGGCTTCGCAACCCGGGTATTGAGAGAACCCTGGAAACAACATGGAGGTTCATCTTGCGAAGCTCCTGAGGAGGGTTGAAAGTGCACCGAGGAACAATATGGAGGTTCAGCTACAGAACTCTTCAGCCAGTGAGGGCTGAACTTTGTGAACCTCGGAGGTGGTTGCGATGAAGACTTGCGGCTCAAGGCATCAACCATTACATTAGCCTTCCAGGCGTGATAGAAAATACCCAAATCAAAATCTGCACCAGTCTCCATCCATCTCTCGCCGGCGGAGGTGCAGGTCTCGCTGAGTAAACAGATACTTCAGACTTTGGTGGTCGGTGAAGATCTATAGCGATTACCGAAGAGTAATGTCTTCACCGCTTGAAAGGCATGAATGACGGCAACAAGCTCGAATTAAGTGAACTAGGTAGTTCTCTTCGCGGAGCGCGAATTGTCGAGAGAGGCATAAGCAACCACTTTTGCGCTCTTGCATTAGGACACCGCTAATCCCTGACGTGAGGCGTCGCGATAAATAAGCGAAGTCCTTCTTAATGTCAGGAGGAGCTAATCTTTGGGGAAGAAGTCGACTTGTCTTTGAGTGCACAGAAACTTTCACGACACTTATTTCGTCCATTGGAACTTGAGCGCCCTTATACAGCAAAGTTAGTCATAGGCTCGGTAATCTTGGAGAAGTTCTCATTTAATCGACGCAATAGTTGGCGCAGGCCGAGAAAACTTGACTTGCTTAACGTTCTTGGAGGAGTCCAATCGAGAATAGCCTGAACTCTTTCGGGGTTGGCGACAATACCATCCTTAGAGATGACATGCCCAAGATAGGTTACTTCGGGAAGCCAAAATTCACACTTGGAGAACTTGGCATATATATTTGATGCCTCGTAGCTTTTCGGCACACAAGACGAAGATGTTGAAGATGTTCTTCTTCATTCTTGGAAAATATCAGGATATATCCAGATAAACCACGCAGCGAACTTGTCGAGGTAATCCATGAATATATAGTTCATCGGGCTAGAGAAGGTGGCTGGAGCATTGATTAGGCGAAAGACATGACGGTGTACCGTATGAACCATAACTTGAGTCACAAATGCGGTCTTGGGATATCCTCCTCACGAACACACGGATCTGGTGGTACCCCAACCTCAAATCGAAGTTTCGAGAACAGCGGCGAACCAGCAGCTTGATCATAAAGATCATTGATCCGAGGAAGAGGATACTTATTCTGAATGGTAGCTTGATTTATAGGAACGGTAGTCTTGGACCAATCGGTTTGTCCCATCCTTCTTCTTGACAAGAGAGAAGGTGCTCCCCAAGGAGAGCAACTTGGGCGAATGAAACCATTTTGAAGAGATTTGTCGATTTCCTCCTTGAGCTCAAGGAGTTCTGCGCGTGACATCTTGTAGGGTAAACAGCTATAGGAGTGGTGCTGGTTTCAAATCGATGGCCAATTCGACAGCTCTAGCGGTGGGGATCCTGGAAGTTCTTGAGAAAAACATCACGGAAATCATGAGCAGCGGGAATGTTTTCAATACCCTCGAGTGGTCTGGCGTTCAAGGCATTCAATGCATAGAGCCTTGCCTCGGCATTTTGCACCAGATGAGCTTGGTAAGTGACTATTTCATCTCAAGGTGTAGAAGATGGGCCCGTCTTATAAGGCGCAAACTATGGAAGCAGATTCGCCTTTAACCAGTTCATTCCCTGAATGAGGTCAATGCTACAGACTTGACGATGGGTGAGACAAGAATTCCAGTCGCCGATTTCAAGCTGAGACGTCTGTTGCAAATCATGGAGGTTCGACATTGGCCATGCTGGGGTGTACTAATAATGAAGCATTCATGTCTTCACATTTAATGTCGTGCAAGCATGCAAAATCTTCCGACATGAATGAATGCGATGCACCACATCAAATAGAGCGATCTTTGGTACTGAATTTACGAGAAGTGTACCCATCACGAGAGCTTGAGTTGGTCTTGAGCTTCGTTCGGATCAAGCGTGGTTGGCCCGAACTCGACCATAAGGCTTGGCGGTGTTGTTCTTGAGGCTGGGTGTTTCCACGGCCGATCATTTGGAAGAACCAGCTGATTCGGATTCCGGTGCATTCTCTAGCGATACCACAGTTGTTGCCGCTTTTCTGAAGCACAAACCATTATTGGGAGTGGGAGCAGGAGCTTGGGGTGGTGGAGCTGGAAGCTTTGGCTGCTTAGTTGAAGTAGTAGCACGAGGTGCAGCATAAGCTACCTTGAGCAGGTGCATTCGGTTTGGTACATGCTGTTGGGAATCCATATCTTGCAGCCTCACAGGGCGGGCCCGAAGAAGATGAGCCGTGTCGCAGTTCTTTGTTGATAGAGCTGGTATTCTCGCGGACCAGTTTCGACATTGATAGCCTTGTTCACGAAGGTGGCGAAATCAGCAAAATCGCATCATAATTGCAAGCTTGATGTCAGCTTGAAGGCAAATCACGGAAATTCTCTTGTCTGCGTGCATCAGTTGCAATATCCTCTTCAGACATAGCGAGACAAGTCTAGAACTCTCGCTAATAAACTTCAACAGATCTTGTTGCCTTGGGTGAGGTTACGGAACTCACGCTTCTTCCGATCCATGACTCCTTGAGGGATGAAGCGGGCACGGAAAGCAACTTGGAAGTCAGGCGGTGTGATGAGTGTTCCAATCTGGCGGAAATCGCTGCCTGCTGTCCCACCATTGAGCTGCGGGTCCCTTGGGAAGAAGGAAGCAAAAGTGACATAGATGGCAGGGGCTACATCAGCAGACTCCATCTCATAGGTGATGTCATGGAGCCAGTCATCGACGATCCAAATGGTTGGGTTGAGCTACGTTACACACTAGGGTTGAGGCGTATGAACTCCTGAGAGTTGTTGTGTTTGGCTCTTGGTTCATATTGGGGCGAGGAAAGCGAGCCATCATGTTTTCCATGAGCTGGCGATTCATCTCAAGCTGTTGGATCATACCAGCCATGTTTTCAGCGGTGGTGGGAAGTTGCCACCACGACTCACGCACTCAACTGGTCTAACCATCACTGCTTATTATATAACGGGGTAGTTCAGCATTTGAGAAATTATGCAAGGACAAGAATCATTCATGATGAAACATGCATAATGAAAGCAACCATAGAAACTACATAGTAGTCGGCATATCTTACAAAGGGATCATGCATAGAGTTAAGTACCACGAGTTGATTACATAGACTAAGACATCATAAGCGTACGCAGGCTCACGAAGAATGCATCTATCACTAACAAGCAAGCCTACATCAGTCCCACGATGCATCGCGGAGGTGGCTGTAACTGAAAAGCTGGTAGTGTGGCAGCGGATAGTCCTCCACGTCATTGACACAGGGGTCATGAGATACTACAGTGCAGAACCGGACGTCAAGTGGCGGAAGAGGGCCAAGTGCGGGAGAGTAGCCTCCCCACCTGCAGCCTAGCACCACTGGGCATCACGGTCCTGGCTGGGTAGATCGCAGAGCAGCGGCAGCTCCCGGATCGGACAAAGTGGTGCGATGACGTCGAGGAGCACGGCAAAGGTGCTGACGGGTGATGTACAACTTCGTGGGCGAAAAGCTCGGTTAGCTCGATCCAGCCCATCGGCATGCGTAACAAAGTTACGATGGTAGAAGGAGCTCTCTGGTGACAGTGGAGTAGAGCAGCGATGTAGTAACCCTCCTCACCAACATCGGGCGCTATAGCAATGTGCCTCAAGAAGGGGTGTCCAACTCTCGATATTCTCACGAAGCGCGTCAGAAAGCGGCATAAGCGGCATCGTGGACTGCCATATCGATAGTCACCCCAACATCATGTGCGGTGTACGGCGATAGTGGAGTCATACTCCGAGAGTAGAGGTGGACGATAACTCGGTACTGCTCTGGTTAAAGTCTGGTACTCCTCAAAGAGGCGGTGTACTCGGGGTGCCAGCGATAACCGGTATAGGTCATCATCTCGCTAGCTGCGCAGTGATCCCGAGGCACCAATGGCCGTCATGTGGTGCACGACCTGCCTCGTGGGTTCCATCTGAAAACAAAGATGTTTCAAAGGAGTCAAATGGCAGGTGTGAAATTGATCAAAATACAATTCCAAGAATAACTATGGCTTTATCCAACTTTGGGGTGAATGTGGTCACGGGATCCTAGTGTTAGTTAGCAAAATCGTTTAACCCGAGTAGAAGAGAGTTGAGAGTCCCAGAGTAAAGGTCGAGGAGTAAAAGATCCTAGTACCAATTGGATGGCGGCGTGGGCCCGTAAGTCACACAGCCAAGTTAGTAAAAGTTTTTGCAATGTCTAGACTGGAAGCTTGACCAAGGTGTGTGGAAAGGTGATTCCTACTGTGGAGTCGGCTCGATACCAACTTGTGACGCCCCGACGACCAGTACACTAATCCCGTGCGTAATGTAACGATCAAGATCGAGGACTCATGGAAGATATCAACACAACCCTACAAATAAAATAAGTCATACAAGCATCATAATACAAGCCGGGGCCTCGAGGGCTCGAATACAAGTGCTCGATCATAGGCAGGTCGGGCGGAAGCAACAATATGAGGAGTAGGACATAAGTTAAACAAGTTTGCCTTAAGAAGGCTAGCACATCTGAGATCTGACGAAGAGGCGCGGGCCTCACACTGAGATCCTCCTAGCTACTCACAGTGGCCGTCGGTGAGGCATGCACGAGTAGTAGGCACCTGCGGTAGTAGCGCCGCCATCGGCGTATGGCGTGGCCTCGGAGGCTCCATCGTCTGGTTGCCTGAATCGAGTAGAGGTAGGAGGAAAAGGGGAACAAGACAACAGTGAGTACTCATCCAAAGTACTCAGAAGCAAGGAGCTACACTACATATGCATGGATATATGTGTAAAGGGCCATGTCGATTAATTTGAGCTGCAGTAATGCCAGAATAAGAGGGGGATAGATAGTCTTATAGAAGACTAAACCCACGGACACCTGTCTGCAACAGTAGGAGGGTGGGTTGAAGTCCTCCAAGCAACATCACATAGCAATAATCTATCGTGCCATCCTCCTCCTATCCCTCGAGAAGGCGACCACGGTTATGTCGGCACTTGGAAGGGTGTGTTTTATCAAGTATCCGGTTCTAGTTGTCATAGCTCAAGTACAACTCCAAGTGATCTGTTACGAAGATCCACGGCTATTGAATAGATTAACTTCCTGCAGGTGCACCAACTTACCCAACACGTTTTGATCCCATTTGGCGGACACACTTTCACCGGTCATGCCCGCCGCGGAAGATCAACACGTCGCAGCCCCACCTAGGGCACAGAGAGAGGCCAGACGCCGTGATCTAAACTTGTTGCCGCAGCGATGCAGGCCCATCGCCCTGAAAGCACACCAAGACGTTTAAGTGGTGGGCCGGAAGCAGACTCCAGCTTCTAGTGGCGTTCGATCTAAATCCGGCCAAGGCCGGGCTTTTCATTGGCCGACATCAAGTGCTTCGGTGATACCACACGCCTTGAGTGCCCATATCTTTCCCCACGCGGTTGGTTGATGCGTATAGCTCGTGAGCCAACCTCAGATCAAATACCAAGATCTCGTTGTTGCGTGTTAAGTATCCATGAGCGCCTAAGCAGGGCCAGCCCACCTCTCCTAAGCGGTTCATCTCGCCTACCGCTCCTCGCCTCAAAGATCCACTCGCGAGTGCTCCACCAAATTTAATTGACTTTAGTCTCCACATGTATCATGTATAAAGTATATATTATATACCAGTGATCACCTCCCGAGTGATCACGGCCCGATAATATAGCACGTGATTTGGACAAGAATGTAGGGCCACAGATGAATACTAGCATCCTATACTAAGCATATAGGATTGCGACTAAAATGCTCTTGATAGTAATAAGGACGAGCTATGCTAAGCAGGTATAGGAGTATCGAAAGCGGTAACATGCTACACTACTCTAATACAAGCGGATATAGAAGAGTAGGCGATGTCTGAGTGATCAAGAGGGGGCTTGCACAGTTGCTCAGGCAAGAGAGAGGGGTCGTCAACACTGAAGTCTAACCAGGCGTGAGCAACTGTGGTCTCAGTAGTCTACTAGAGAGAAGAGGGGAAGAAACAATGAATACCATGTAAGCAGATGCATATTGATGCATGACATGTCAAATAACGATGCTAGGCGTGCTCCTAACGTGGTATGAGGTGGTACTGGTTAAGAAAACATCCGAAAGTGTTCCGGTGTTTCGTGTTTTAAAGGCGGAAGGAGTTTTGAGGGGAAAGTTGCGAGTTCGATGGGTTAGGGGTGTGGTGGTGACGAGCGGACTTCGTCTCGCGCTCTTGAGCAACTTTCATGTTGAAAATATTTGTCCAGGAGTTCACGGATTAAAAAATATGATTTTCTAAAGATTTTATTAATTTCTGGAATTTAATTAATTAATTAATTAATTTGAAAAAATGGATTTATAGCGTCAGCAAGATGTCGCGATTGATGTCGACCGATCCTTGTAGTTGACGAATTGAACCTGTCATGTAAGGTCCTGGATTAGGTAAATTGGTAACTAATAATACCTAGTTAGTTTTAATTAGCAGATTAATTGGGTTAATTATACATGATTAATTACTAATTAACTTAGTTAGTTAATTAATTAAATTAGCATTTTTATTTTCATTTATTAATTTTTATTAAGCGTTGCGGGGGGACCCCTGTAATCATTAGCATGGCCGGTCCGGTCACAAAGTGGCCGACCGGGTCGGCTTGAGCGGTAGACCCCAAGACCCACGAATTGATGACCGGGTGTGGGTGGCTCTGTCGCCATGTCGGCCCGGTCGTTGGTTTCGCCACTGCTACCTTTTCAGCGCGGAAGTTAGCCGGAGATGGCAGGAAATACGTTGTTGAGACGCACCGGAGGAGCGGGCTAGGCTCATTGTGAGCGAGCTCTCAGGTAGCTTCAGCGATTAATTAAGTCTTGAAGCATCGCGGACGGCTGAATCGGCCCCATGAGCGGTGGAGGCGGCGGTGGGATTCGGGACCTGCGTTGGGATCGCTTCTGGGGGGGGGTGTGGCCAGCCGGGCGAGAGGGAGGCGGCGTGCAGGCGGCCTTCAAGCTTGGCGTGGCAACAGCCGGGCGGCCTCGGTAGCCAAGTGCTTCGCGGGGCCATGAACCGGTGCAGGCGGTGGAAGCGTGGTTGGGCACGGGGGCTCCTGAGCAAGCCAAAGCGAGGGAGGAGCTCCATGGGGAGAGTCCAAGCAAGGAGAATGCGTGTGGGCGCGGCGGAACGGCGGCAGGGGAGCAGGGGACTGAGGAGCTGAAGGGGGAGAGCTCACGGGGGACGTGAGAGGGTCTCGTAATGTTGTTTCGAAGCGGTCAGGGATGACCGGGCGGGGAGGAGGGCGGGAGGCGCTCGGCGTGACAGAGGCGTCAGGCGTCTGCGAAGGGCGCCGGCTGGCTCTGTGACCCGGGTCGAGGAGGAGGAGGTGAGAGACGAAGCGGCGTCGGGTGGGGGTGGAAGCGCGGCGTCGGGCCAGCAGGATCGGGGAACGGTCCCGATCCGGATCGATGGGGAGGGAGGAGAAGGGGATCGGGGATTGGGTTTGGCTAGGGTTTTAGTTTGTAATGTTTGACAACCCCGAACATTTTAGTTTTAATTTTTGAAAACTTTTATTGTCCTCATATATTTAGATTAAATTTGAAACAGCTTTGATTCAGCCCGAGATTATCAGCGATGTGGTGGCGTGGCACCATCAGCGTGAGATTACTGTAGCATGATTATCCCGACGTTGCTGACAAGCCTTCTGCTGCTCGACCTCGGCCCTCTCCAAGATGAAAGCTGCGGCGCTCCTCAGCAAGTTGCTCCCGCGCCTTTGCTATATCCGGAGAGTTTCCTTGTTGCGCTACGGGAGCTCTTCTGTAGCGCTTCTCCATATCAGCTCCGCCCTGCGCCACAAGAGCTTCCCCATGATCAGTTTGGCTTGCCGAGTAGCGGTAGAGCGACATCAACCTCTTGACCATTCGCTCCTCTCGGAGTTTTCCACCCTCGCTTGCTGCTTGGCGCATCAACCAAATGACAGCCCAGCAGACGCGCAGTCTCCACGTCGAAGGTCTCCTTCGACGGTGCTCTGAGCTTGACGCGAGGAAGTTTGATGAAGACACCTTCGCCCGGCCTTGAGACAGGCGCCAAAGGCTGAAATACTTCGAGTGCGGTGTGGCATCGGTGGCGGGGATCGGGCGGTCGATGCGATGCTCGGCAGCTCCTGCGGCCCTCAGGCCGTCAGTCGCGATCGGCCGACCCTCGGCCGCTGCGCAAGTATGCTTGGCAACCTCCTCGCCAAGGGACCTATCGGCGCGGTCTCCTCCTCCATCATTTAGCGGGCGTCGTCATTGTTACTTGGCGTCCCTCCTCGGCCCGGTAGCCTCAGTCTCCATCGGCTCTTCGCAGATGGATTCGACGATCAGAGAAAGAAAGAACAAATTAAGCAAATGTTCGAAAAGAAGAGCGAGTAAGAAAAGAGCCCAAGGGAAATTCTCAAGCAAGAATATTACCGTAGTGGGATGCATTGCGCGGTCTCCACCATCGGAGGGTCGTCGGCGCTGCCCCTTGCTCGGAGAAGCTCCCATGTCGGACCTCCCTCTCCCTTGCCGGCGCTCCCCTTAAGCGGAGATTTCTCCATGGTGGCGTGAAGTTGAAGCAGAGCGGGACTTCAGGAGACCTCCGACCTCCATGAAGCTGCTCCGCCCTACACAAATCCACAAGCCAGAAATCAGAAGAAGGAGCACCCAAGCACACCCAACCGTAAGAAATGAATCAAACACTCACGCTGGGGCAGGCTGGGCTCATGGAAGGGCTGGATCCGCAAGGAGTTCTCGTGACTCCTCAAGGCTGTGGGAATCATTGAGACGACAACCACCGGGTCTTGGCCTCTTCGACGCCTCTCGAGCCAACCCCAAGAAGGAAAGAGCTCTGAATGAAGCAAGTCGACATAAGACAAGGCAGTAAATTGAAGAATTACAAGTAGCAGCGACAAGATCTTACTCTTCCTCTTCTTCCTCGAGCTGAGAGCGGAGAAGTCACCCGCCTCAAAGGCGACGAGCCGAGGAGTAGACTCCTGACGCTTGGCGGTGCAGTGGCCGTGGCTCCGAAGGCCCCGCCCCGCTGCTGTGGCGGGCATGAGTGCTCCCGCTGCAACCGGATTTGCCGCGGTGGGCGCGGCTGGGCGACGAGGCGGTTGTTGGTCTGCGGCCGCCTCGCCACTTCTCCGCTTTATGGAGGCGCTTTGGCAGGGCGCTGGCTCCTCCCGCTGCAAGCTACTTGACGGCGGAGGGGAGGCGCCCGCAGGCTGCTCGGTCAGCGCTGGCTCGCTCTCCTCCTCACCGACAACTCCTCTCGACGGCAAGGCTTGCTGCCTCGCGTCTCGCCTCGACTGCTGAACCTCAAACACGCCGGCGGCAGCAGCTTGCCGCCTCCAACCTTGTGGCGCGCCGCCATCTCTTGCTCGGTGGTGTCGCTGGTGAGCCGCTTCGCTCGCGGCACGGATCGGCACTTCTTCTAAGTCGCAAGAACTGCTGCACGACGTCGCCGGGCGGCTCCTCGCTAGTTGGAACGATTCCGGGAATCGCACAACGGCATCATCGCTGGATGCGGTCGTTTACGAGTTGTTGCATAAGGGCACGACTCCTCGCAACATGAACCACTCGGGTGATCTGCATCGCTTGAACAGATCCCGCGCATGCCATCTAGCTCCAAGACAGTGAAGTTCCAATTCAGACCCGGCGAACCTCATGATGTCCGGCCGATTTTGAACTCCAAGCAGGCCTCCCTCTCCGCAAGGGCGCAATGCGGCGCGGAGGAAGTCCGCGCCAACCTGCTCCCACGGTAAGCCCGGCATGCCCGAGGCGCAAGATCCTAGTCACGGTAATCTTCAACTTGGCATCCTCCGCGCCAAGTTGCTCCAATCATTGCCGCAGACTATGGGCGCATGCAGGGCGTGAAAGGCTGCGGTCCTCCTCAAGATCCAACACCAGTCAGCTTCCACCTCCCACTTGCTGCGCAACTCTCCGCCAAGATATGCTTTTTCTTGCCGATCCCGGAGGTCCATGCAATTCCTCCGCAAGCGGCTCTCCTCTACGCTGGGCGGAAGTAATGGCGAAAAGTGCGACATTTGGGTGGACCCGACAAAGTTCTCGCAGAGGTGTGCGAAAATGGCCATGGTGAGGACGGCGCTGGGTGAAATCAAGGAGGCGGAAGCCATATGTGTTCATGACATCGCAAAAGAATTGAAAAGGGCGGCAGAGCCAGCAGGAAGAAAAGCGCCAAGAAAGGGTACCCGATGGAAACCTTCGATGTGGCGGCGGAGATCACCTCGCGCTGGTGCGCCTGCCTCCGCCTAATTGTAAAAGGTAATACAGCTCCCGCAGCTCCTTCCCGCCGAGCAACGGATCAAGAGGGCTCTTCTTCTCAGCGCCATGAGCCGCCAGGCTCGCCGATTTCACCCTTTGCCCTTGTCGGCTTTGAGCCATGGCGGAGGTGGTGGAGGAACTGACGGCTGGTGGCGCCGTGGCAATGGGGAGGGGCGAGAGCGCCGCCTCTTTGGACTTGGGAAGAAGGAGGAGCGCGGTGGTTTCGGTGACAAGAATGGCAAGTGGGCGTTCTGCCCTGCTTTCTGCTTATAAGTGGGAGAGGGGGCGCCCGATTTTCCCATTAAAGAAAGCCCCCACGATTCTCCCACGACGCCACGTCCGAACGTGCTGCTGTGGGGGACGGTGGGTCCGCTTAATAATCGCGAGATCCAGGCCGGCTCGCCTGCAGATCGCTTTTGGGCCTGGCCCAACAGAGCTTAGCGCGCAGGTGGCCCAGCCGGGGCTCTGCCGGTGTACTAGAGTAGGGTACCCTAGTATCCCGAACTCGCACGGACAAGTCAGCAGCACCTCGCGGGGCTGGCCTGGTGACCGCTAAGATCTCAATGGCTTCTTCGAGCCATTCAAGAACAAAGTATTAAGCCCCGCAAGAGGAGCTTGCCGAAGGCCACCAAGGCACGGGGATGCAGGCCCCGCAAGAGGAGCTTGCCGGAAGGCTTGGTGAGCGACAAGCTCCCAACGCGACAAGGATTCTGCCGCAGTAACCTCTTCATCTCCGCCCACTCATCCGCCAACGTGTCGCCATGGGGCTTTCCTGCACGCTGGTCAAGGCTGTGCAGCCAGCGGGAGCAGCGATAAGCGGCGCGACAAGCTACCATCATGGCAAACGGAGGTGCACTTGACGATCCCTCGTTACATCGCTCAAAGCGATCGAGACGGGCATTTATGACTTTGTCCCTTGCCGTCGAGTTAGGTATAGATCATCAGACATCGCATAAAGCGTGTACCAACCTCTGTTTTATTATTCTACCCTTATCTACTTGCCACTTGGTGACCCCTTGTGCCTATAAAAGGAGGCCCAAGTGCAACGAGAAAGGGTCTGATTCGCCCGCCCAGGCCCATCCGACTCATTCGAGACCTCATTTAGGCTAGGTTTTGTAGCTCCCATTGCTCCCTAGCAAGAACACAATATAATCCACCAAGCAGCAGAGGAGTATTATCTCCCGAGAGCTCCGTTGGGTAAATCTGCTCGTGCATGGCCTCGGTCCGCTTTGTGCATTCTCCGCCCTCCAACCACAAGGGACCCGGTCCCATAGGTGTTCGTGGGACATGATCAGCTTCCCGACAACCACGATTGATCCCATGCATAGCCCTCTTACCACAACCGCACATCCGCCGTAATGAAACACAAATGGCAGCTCACAAGAGGTCCTTACAGCAGTCAAGATCCAGAAACAATAATACGACACCTCCTAAGAAAAAAGTTAGAATACTGGAGCCTCCACATAATTCAACAGAAATCAGAACTCAATCGGCCTCAACAGTCGACAACCACAGAGGCCTCCTTGATACTGGATTCATTGATGATGATGAAATATGGTCTCGACCCATCTATCTATGAACAACTTGATGAGTCGTTGAAGAAAAGAAGAAGCAACCCTTTCATAACCAAGTAGCATCCCAACAATGCCAACCTGATACTATCTCACACTTGACCAAGAATTCAACCTCGCATCCAGATCTTGCCTTTCTAACTATCAAGAGCTACATATGCCCCTGAGATTAGGCTCAATGCCAAGCGGTAGCCACCTCTCATAGACTTTTGATACGCTATACTCACATGTGTTTAACTCAAACTGTCTTGTCCGACAATTCTCACAAGAATCGCTTTGTCCCACCACTACCAACCAGTTCCTACTCTCAAAAACAACTACTACCGACGCCCCGGTGTTCGTAATAACGGCAGCTCAAACAGCAGCCAGCACTCACCTTATGCAATGAACAACCAAAGTCACAAACAAGACCACCAACAACCCCCGTCCACAATGCCCACTACCCCCAACACAATGATGCTCGTAATAACAGCA
>JAHIAM010008073.1:0-12854 GCA_021605205.1 Aegilops longissima | reverse complement strand
CATTCATTGAGCTTTTCTGAAATATTCATCTTGAATAGCATTAGCTCAATGAGCTATATGTTGTTATGAATTACCAAACCACCTAGGATAGTTGCACTTTCACGTTTTGACAATCGACATTGGTGCTTTCATTGAGAGTTCCTCCGGTCGCTGACTTTAGGCCCGATGGCTCCTCCGATCATCAACGATTTACGGTCCAGGGCTAGACTTTTTCCCCGACAGATCTTCGATTCGGGCGGTTTGCATCTGGCCAATTCGGCTGGCCATCCGGAGCAGATCGAAGCTACGCCCGCCATCGTGTCAGATTTGAAGTTTGAACTACACGGCCGACGTCCCGGAGACTTGATCTTCGACTGTTCGAGCCACAGTGCCTGCACAAGACTGCCACGATGGCATGATCTAGCTCGCCACAATCAAAGGTCCCGAGGTCGATTCAGTTGTCCGCCTCGACCTTAGCTCGAGTCGATCAGGCCTAATCGAGGACGGTGGTCTGGACACCCGGGGTTGCAATCTCTACGCGACGAGTTAACACCATACCTGTCCTCTTTGGCGTTAGACTCCAAGGTGCCGGACTCTCCGGACTCAACCTTTCCCGCCAATCGAATCCGGACATGACCGATCATGGAGTTCATCGCCATGACATCTTTCAAAGACTCGCTCTTCCGACATTCTGAATTTACTAAAGTCTCTCTATCGAGAGCCCTGGCCGGACTATGGTCAGCAAGGTTGGGATGCGACGATGAAGAAATTCAAAGCCCACCCACCACCCACTTTGTAGCCACTGCCGATGATTTAACCGACATGCTCGACTTTCATTCAAGACATCGACGGTATGGACGATTTATGTAGGAGATTTAACAGAACCAAAGGTTTATAGGCCACGGAGAACCACCCCATCTCACGATGTATACATGGTGGATACACCTAAAAGAAATGACGACGAGGAACAAGGGGCTGAACGAGGATCCTTCCTCAAAGGCCAAAGTGGCGGCGTAAGCACCGCCCAAACCCCACCTCGACGAGACAAAGAGCTATATAGACCCAGCCATAGAGAGGCAATCAACGGCGACATTTAACATGCCATCGAAAGCAACTGTCCAACATGGCAACTTGATAAACAACCCGTCCCCCGGCGAAGATAACAGCCCGGACGACCTTCACGGACAGATTGTCGGAGCAGTAAGAACCTCCAAAAGGCTCATCGCCATCCGCGTAGCCTGAAAAAGCGTAAACGGAAGCTCAAAACAGCGGAAGATGCATCCAGAATTAGATGGAGCAAAGTACTCAACACCGCAGATAAATACGACGATGCCGCCACACAAAGAGCTATCCAAAGCGAAATTACTGCCGACCGATGAAGAGGTCTTTAGAGCCTCCGAAAGTAATATGAGTCACCCGGTCGGATAAACGACCTTATTGAAAATAGAGGGCGGTGAAAACGCATCATTATGTCAGATTACCCAATGGACAATAAGGATTCGCATCAAAAGATGGCCCGCCAGATTCATTTCATCGGCCAAGAAAGCAAGCGCTAAAAGTGTTAATGCAACGCATCACATCCAACATCACCGTAATAATCTAAATATATAAGTTAATAATATCCCTTATGTTTCCCACCGAAAGGTGTCGATCATGAATTTCACCGGATTCAAGCTCAGAACATAGGGGCACACGACGGAACAATGCACCTCGTAGGTCGATTGAGGATTACATCCTTCCATGGGCCACATGGCTAAAGGAGATGATCTTCGGCCGGTGTTCAAGCCGGCGGATCTCGGTAGGGGGGTCCCAATCAGCGCCTAGGCGGATGGTAACGTGGAACAAGGACACGATGTTTACTCCAGGTCGGGCCCTCTTGATGGAGGTAAAACCCACGCCCCGCTTGATTGATATTGATATTGTGGATGTTTACAAGAGTGGATCTACCACGAGATCAAGGAGGCTAAACCCTAGAAGCTAGCCTATGGTATGATTGTAAGGGTTGTTGTGATTGTTGTCCTCATTTGACTAAAGCCATCCGGTTGATATAGACACCGGAGAGGGCTAGGGTTACATAGAGTCGGTTACAATGGTAGGAGATCTACATATCCAGATCGCCAAGCTTGCCTTCCACGCCAAGGAAAGTCCCATCCGGACACGAGGTGAAGTCTTCAATCTTCTATCTTCATAGTCTTGGAGTCCGGTCGATGATGATAGTCCGCAAATGATAGTCCGCCGATGATGGTAGTCCGCTATCCGACACCCCTAATCCGGACTCCTCAAGAGTCTCCCTAACCAGGCTTCAATGACGATAAGTCCAAAGATGCATGTAGTCTTCGGCGCTGAAGGCGGGTTCTCCTTAAGTTCCATGTACCTGCCTTAAAGTGTCCATCTTCCTCATCAATGTTGCGCTGCCTTGGCTTCCACGCCAATAAGGGCCTTCTTCCACGCTCGTATGTAATGCGTAAAAGCAAGGGTGTCTTTATGTTTTACCCCTAGTTGTGCGAATAATCTGCCTATAAGGGAGGCAAGAATCCAGATCCAAATCACCATCTTCCTCTCGCAAATACTCATCGGAGCGCTTTCGACCAAGAATCCATTCCATCATGGACCGTCAACGCTGCCTCTTATCGCCTCCCAGCCCTTTTCCAGAGATTGAGGAGATGCTCGTCTCGCATAACGAATGGTGAAGCTCCAAATGGGGGATATCTCCTCCAGCCTTCATGGTTCCGGTTCGAGCGGGCTTGCCACCTACAAAGGTGGGAAGCAAGCAGGTTACCCCAAATCCCAACAAAGGGGAGCGGGTATGCTTCGGCCCCATCCGATAAGGGGCTCGGATTTCGTACATCCATTCCTCCGCTGGCCTCGGAGTTCTACTTGACCCAGCTCCATCACCTCACGCCCGCCTCAATCCTCGCATATTGGGTTACGAGCTCTTTGCGAGCTTTTCCGGCATCGAGCCCCACTTCGCTGTGGAAGAGGTTGTTTTGCTCGGTACCCCGCCTCACGAGGGGTCCATATATCGAGTGGGCGGCGCCAAATATGGCGATCGCCGACCGGATATCCATCCGAACCCCTAAGAAGGCGCTCAAGACCGGCCTTCGAATGGTTTATATAGAAGACGCCCGCCACGGACCCTGTTCGATCGGCCTCCGGAGTTCAGCAATGCTCCTCAAGAAACGCTTTAGTTGGCGCCCATGAGCCCCGATCGAGGAAGACAAGAGCGCCCATTATCCGATGGGCTGAATAAGGTTATCGCCCATGCCCGGCTTGACCATGATCGAGTCATGGCAACATGCATTATGCGGGGTGCAGCCACTAAATACAGGCCACCCCATGTGGGATTTCAACGGGAGGATGACGCCACCCGCCATGGCCGCAAGGGTGAATCGGCCAAGATCCGGTGATGATCTTGTCCGCCTGTATAAGGGGAGAAGGAGGATTTCTTCGGAGGAACCCGCTAAATGGGTTTTCCATGAACAATCCCGCCTTGGGTAAGTGAACACTCAGCGTTCCGACCTGCGCTTTCAAACTCAAGTTTCTTACATTGTGTTCTTCTTTCGACGCAGAACTGCGCCGACTGTGGAGGGAATGCTGAGTCCGCTCACAGCCCGAGGATCCAGAGAGATCCCGGATCCGCCTCCAAGAGGATCCGGACATAAAGGTGGAGCTAATCGATGGGGTGTTCCACCAGCTTAGCATGGATAACATTTTAGTCGCCATCACGGCAGCTATCCTGACTATATCCGCTTCCTGTAATTGCGGCCAAGCAGCGATACCGCTATTCCTTCCTTGCTTATTTCTCGACCATCGATATGATGGCACTGCAGGAGGCCCCTAGGGCGGGAAGCCGAGCTCATGTGGCTGACCAACAAGGGCCAGCTCGACCAAGAGGCGGAAGAGGAGCGCGGCGATCAAACGTCAGCCGCAAAGGTGTAGCTCACATTCAGTATTTAGAGCAACGCCCTAGGAAGCGCTTGAGTGCTCATGACTATTTATAGGGAAAGCGCCCGCGGATCAGTGGGCGGAAGTTGTCAATCCAACTTCTACCCGCCGGCTCCCGCACCGGGTCGAGGGGAGTCGAGCAAGGCGCGAGCCGGACGCTTCCGATGGAGGATGCCGACAGACTCGTCCGCCACCAAGTCCGAGGTGGAGAGTGCCTGAATCATAGGGCCTGCCGACGGTATTTCGTGACGCTGCTTCTCCCTGAGGCGCTGAATGCCTTTAACACGGGGACGACACCTTCGTGCTACTCAAGATAGTTTTATCAGAGCTACTGAGCAGTATGTAAAAGACATACGGTAAGAGAATTTAATAGTTATATATGCCAAGAGTCTCTAGACTTAAAGTAGTTATATTTAAACTGATTTAAGGATCATATGAAATGTAGGATCTTACCGAGAAGAATACCTAATCTGCTCTCAGAGCGCAAGAGTGCAAGGCCCAACTTGAGGTCAGATTGTCCGGCAGGAGGAAACGCAAGGACCTCTCCCGTAACGCATTATTTTAGAAGGATAAGTAGCTTGGCCTTTGCGCAAGTCTAAAAGCGATGTTAGAAAAGCCGGACAAGATCCGGACAAGCAAGAACTTCGCGCCAACTAAAGGTCGACGAGAGGGTGCTGCATAAGGTGCAGCATGAAAGGAACAAGCTCCAGGATGCCCATGCCCAGCTTGGAGAAGAGCTGAAAGGCGCTCGGGCCGAGCTCGTCCTTAAGGAGAATCAGCGCTTGCCGCATATATAGTAGTGCTTGAGCGAACTCCTTTGAAAAGAAGAGTTCGCGAGGAAGTCCATTTGATGTAATATATCTCGAGGTATGCTCACAGGTCGCCTCGCTAGGAGATGCCCGTAATAACGGGTGATCAACTTCCAATTGTTACAACCGATCGAACGAAGTTCGCAGGCTATGAGTGGCGCCGCCTGCATTATGGCCAGCCTTCTCCATACCCAAGGTCTTGGGAGCTTATGAGAAGCTGCAGGAGGCGGCAGCGCTCCATGTATGGAAGATTTCGCCGCAGCAAGGTGCCTGTGAGGCCGGGCCATGGTGAAGACGCTGCACAAGAAGGCGGATCCCAACCACATGGTCAAGTCGGACTGGGGTCCTGGCGGGAAGGAGATCCTCGTGAGTTTAGTATACGCCAAGTGGAGTTGGTCAAAAATTTTCCCAACAGGACTGTAAATTAGACAACCTGTTAGACGGATTGAGGAAGAATACAATCACCGATTTGACAATGTATTATAAAATGACATACAAAATGCCTTCTAGCCGGATTGTAGATCGCTTGTCTTTGCCGACCTTTTCGCTTCACTCGGACCCTAGAGTCCGGAGGTGTCCGAATACCTCTTGGTTATGAAACAACCGGGTATGCATGGAGACCAAGTAGGGGTCATCGCTTTTATCGATAAGTGCCCAACTAGTTATGTTATATTACATGGATAGTAAGAAACATCTTCCAGGAGAATAGTTCCGTAGGGTTCCTTTCATTGGGGTGGCATGCCCTAAAGTGCATGTCCGATCTAAAAGCAGAAAACATCCTGGGGCAGATAAATAAGTGGATAAAAATCATCTTTAAGTCACCGAATCGAATATTCCCTTAAGAACGCTTAGCTTTGCTTCACCAGCCTAAGGTACACATCCGCTGACCCGCAAGAATAATCGCAGAGGTGCTCCTTTACCTCCTAGCCGAACAATCAGAACGAGGGGTAAGCACAGGAGCCGAGCAACCCAGCTTGGCCAAAACTTAAGTCATATCGATGCATATAATGGTGAATAAAAGGTACATGTGGAGGCTTGACACATGTGCCGGGTATGAAGCTCAGATAATTAAGCTTCGCAAAGAAGCCCTGTATAATGAGTGCGGTAGCACATCAATTGCGCGAACGCTATGCTGGTAAAGCCCTTTAAGGCTTGGATGAATAGGGTTGAGAAGAAAAGATAAACGGAAGGCAGCTGAAATAAATAAAAAAATTGATGGGGAAGGACGAACTCTTAGTCCGGCGCTAGGCATAGAATCGCCGGAGGCGGGCTGCGCCCATGGGTTCGCTCGAGTCGGTTATCCGATGCATTTCAGAGATGGTATGCTCACCGGTCAGACTTGATAGATGATGAAGGGGCCTTCCCATTTGGGCTTGAGCTTGTCGTTTTTCTTGTCCCGCAGCGAGAACCAGTTCGCCAATGTTGTAAGTCTTGGCCCTGCATTTCTCGCTTTGGTATCTTCGAGCCTCGTGTTGATAGGATGCGAACGAGCCTTGGCGACGCCGCCTTTTCCTCCAATGTGTCCAAGCTGTCCCGCCGATCCAACTCGGCTTTTCTTTCGCATACGCGCACTCGAGGTGCGTCAGGATGATGTCGCAGGGCAAAACTGCTTGCGCCAGATACCATAAAAAATGGTGTGAACGTGGTACGGTTAGGCGTTGTCCGCAGCCCCCGTAGTACGGAGTCGAGCTCCTCTACCCAAAGGCGGTCGATTTCGTAAGGGACCGCACTAGTCCGGGTTTGATGCCGCCATTATTAGACCATTTGCTCGCTCCACTTGACCGCTGGTTTGAGGATGATAGACGCTAATCAGCTTGATGCCCATATTTTTGCACCATGATTTAACCTCATCGGCTGAAGTTCGTGCTATCGGGATGATGTCGGGGACACCATAAAAGGTACTCCCCGATATAAAGTCTATCACGGGTCCGACTCCGCTTTAACGGCTTGGCTCTATCCATTTGGTGAATTTATCCACCATGACCAATAGGTACCTTTGCTTGGGTTCCCTTTAAGGAATCCCACCCATCGTCAAGAGCCCGTTTGACGGGCTTGAACTTTTAGGATGTTTAGGCTGTTTTCGCAATCTGTGGGATTCCCATATCCGATGGGTGCCTGCAAAATGTCCCAATTTTCCCAAGGAATTTCGCAAAGGGGCCCATCGGTTCACCAGCCCCGATGGAGGCCGCTTCGGGGTCCATTGGGGACCCGAATTTGACTATTTCATCCACTGGTTTAAAAGAGGTGGACTTGGATCTTTTATCAAGTATCACTCCCCCGTTCACCGTGGGGGATCGGGGAGTTCCTCCCGCTAGGGCTTTGGATAGTGCCTCGAGGGCTAGTGCGGTGTTTGTTTTCGCACGGAGTGCTATGTCCATCACTAGCAGGGTGATTATTCCGTGGGACCGGCATTTTAAGCCGTACCCATAATGGGGTATAGCTTGAAAATTGTGAATGCCTCGCCAAAGAGCATGATATCTGGCTGAATGGGGCCACTTGAAACGGACTCCTGGACCTATAATTGTAGTAACACTACGCCCGCCGGATTTTTCCTGAGCATGCTTCCCCCGGGATTATTCCCTAAGGGTTGTGTTTCCGCCAATGGGTTCCAAATATTTCCATTTTTCGAGGGTTTCATAGATGAGGTTTAGTCCGCCCGCCATCCATGAGTACCTTAGTAAGGCAAAGCCGCTCACTATTGGGCCGAGGACCAGCGGCCGGTGCCCGGCAGTTCAATTTAGGTTCGCACGGCATTGAAGGTAATAGCCGTGTCGCCCATGGATTTATTGTTGCTACTTGGTATACTTCGCAAGGTTTGGAGTTGTCGCTGATGTTATTGGATGAAAAGTCTCAAGACCCAACACCGAAGGTGTTGCTGGGCTGGTATTCTTGAAGTTTTCGCCACTTTTGGCCACCCGGAGTATCCAAATGCTCAAGGCTATGAGTTGGAGTGGCCCTTATGAATTTTTGGGGTCCGCTTAGCCGCCCCTCCAAACGGTTCCGCACTTTTAGGGGTTTTGGTTTTTTATTCACCGTGTGCTTGATAATGATGCACCCTTTGGTTCCGGATAGGGATGTATTCGGACCGTATTTCCCAAAATTTACGTTTTCGGCCCCATCGCAAAGATTTTGTACGATGGTCTCCAAGTCAATAAGCCGAATGTCGCCATTATGGCCGGGATTCCTTGGCAATTATTGCGAAGACCGAGATTTGCTTTTCTCCGGGTCCTTTATCCCGCCATAACCAGGAGGAATCGCCCAAGGTGATGTACTTTCGGGCGGGTTTGCCAATTAGAGTTAGATCGGATATGTTAAGGGTGGGTGGAACTAAGTCCAACCCCACCATCTCAAGGGGCCCGGAAGTTTCCAATTTTGGGATTTCTAGATTGTCCAACGAGTCCGGGTCCGATGCCCGACTTTAAGTTGGTTTGATCGGCCCGCCCCTCCGCGAACTTTGGGGGGGTTGGGATCCGACATGACTAGTTTTCAATACGGAAGCTCGCCGATTGTTCCTCTACCACCCAACGTGGGGGTGACCGGGAGAGTTAATTTCTCCGATCGGGTTTGCCCTCGTTCATAGTCTGAAGCGACTCCTGGGGCGAGCATCCAAGAGCTCGCTTTGACGAGGCTCTATTGATCCACCGCCCAATTCCGAGCGATGAAGATTGCTTTGATTTACTTGAGAGGTCGTTGTCGGTTAGGCCGACAGCGGTCATAAGAAACCACCTAGCGGATAGTTTGGCCCGCCAAGGCCCTTTTAAAAATACCGCCCTTGAAGACGGAGGAGGCATCCTTCCCCGGTGACGCATGAGGAACTCTCAATGAAAGCACCAATGTCGTGTCAAACCGGGATCTCTAGGGGGTCCCAACTGGCCTAGGCGGATGGTAACAGAGACAAGGACACGAGTTTACCGGTTGCCTCTTGATGGAGGTAAAACCTCACGCCCCGCTTGATTGATATTGATATTGTGGATGTTTACAAAGTGGATCTACCAAGATCAAGGAGGCTAAACCCAGAAGCTAGCCTATGGTATGATTGTAAGGGTTGTTGTGATTGTTGTCCACGGATTAAAGCCATCCGTTGATATAGACACCGGAGAGGGCTAGGTTACATAGAGTCGGTTACAATGGTAGAGATCTACATATCCGACGCAAGCTTGCCTTCCACGCCAAGGAAAGTCCCATCCGACACGGGTGAAGTTTCAATCTTCTATCTTCATAGTCTTGGAGTCCGTCGATGATGAACCGCAAATGATAGTCCGCGATGATGGTAGTCCGCTATCCGACACCCCCTAACTGGGACTCCTTAATCTCCACGCCACAAAATACTTATAAAACTCAAAGGGCCAGCCCATTTTGGCTTAAAAGCCTTCCCAAAACACCATTGAAGTTGGGAAGAGCTCGAGGATGTTTTCAAATTTTCAAGGGACCATGTCCTCCCCGGATGCGATGATTTAAGTCATATAACCAACAACCCGAGAGTCAGGAAACTCGAACATTTTTTACTAAAAGAACCAGATAGTCGACGTCCGGGCCAAGCCTTAGCAGAAACACAAGTTCGAAAAGGTCGCCAGACACCTCGCCAAGAAAAGCCAAGAACAATGGCCAAAAGCCTCATGACCCGCTTTTTTAGGAGAGGATAGCTGGTTGGCAAGATAGACCAGCACCCAAGTAATCCGGGTTAGGGATGGAAGGAAACCCGACGAGAAGGACCAGCCCGACCAAGGAAAAGCCCAAGAGCACGATACCAACGCGGATTCAAAAGCTCTCGAATCGTAAAAAGCTGCCCTCAAGGATAACAGGAGAGCTATCTAACCTAAACAAAATTTGGACAAGATATGTAAACCACAGATTCCCGGAAGCCCGCAAACCATACCCACAGAGATTGTTGGGTCTTGCAATCCGCAAACTCAACGCCAACACAAGGGGCTCGAACACCAAGCGGGACATGACAACCCACAAGAGAGCACCGAAAACAAAAAGAATTTCCCACAAGAAGTCAAAACAATAAATTCACTTCACGTGACAAAGGGAAAAAGAGTGGCCCATAGAGATACGCCAAGGCCTATCCGAGGAGTCCCACCGGGTTGTTAAAACCAATCACCTTCACCATCGATTACTCTAGAAGTATCCGAAGCAGGCTGGACGCCTTGGATTAGATCCATAATTGACGGACCCACTTTACAAGTCCTAATGGACGGCCAGGATTAAACCCCATATCGACACAACCCAAAATGGGGATAGACCCAACAACAATTCGCCATAGCAACACTTCCTTTCAAGGGTAACGCCAGCCCAGATGCCCATTGTAGGGCCTCCCCCGCTAGAAGTTTGTTCGCCACCCGACAACTTCCGCCAAAAGCTAACCTTCCACATCGCCCATTTACAAGTAGCTATCAAACCATGGGACGCCAAGCTCCCCGCTTTCGCAATACCCATTATGCATCTCTTATACTTAAAATGCCCGTCCACGAGGCATCATCTCATTAAAGGGAAATATCGAGTGTTCCTGAAGAGCGCGGCCCTTAAGCCACACACTAAACCGGCTTCACTAACAAAGCACCTAAACAGGTCGCTCGCACTTTGACATGGCTAGACGAGTCCGCGAAAATAAGGTTTTTACGATACCCCCATACAAGGCTCCGATGACAACAAGAGACAATAAAGTCAATTTTATTCATTTTTGAATTGTACTTGTTTATTTAATATAACGAATTTTTCGACGATCTTTTTCAACTAAGTTCTCTTTTAGATGAACACCGTATAACCGTCAGATACGGCACAACGGAGACAAAAGCGACGCAAGAGGGACCTGCCCAAGGATTCTTTTAGATTAAGACCCGATAAACCTTTTTACTGCCTCTTGTTGATACACATCCCCGGTTTCTTTCTATAACCGAGGGGAGGCTGGCCCTGGCATGTGGCCACGCGAATTTTTGGCGACTGACACCGGGCTTATTACTAAGGGCGTTGTTCAGCCTGTTTAAAAGACCAATACCTTAGGGAGTGTTCGCGCAGTTTGGCCTTATATGCATTAGCTCAATCATGTCTTTGGTCAAATGTTGGGTTTCCCCCCTGTTTTTCTGCCTTATTCCCGCCTTTATCGCTAAGGCCAACCGGAGAACATCACATTGTCCCCGTTCGCCAAGAGCACCTCAAGAGAGAAAGCCAAAACGACGCTTGATATAGCGTGAGACTGGTCAACCACTTGATGACCCACCGAATTTTAGGATTCTCCGATTAACGGGGTTCTTGTCAGACACACGCCCCAAATTGGCGAAGGGGGCCCCTTTAGGGGGGTTTAGTAGCCCCACCCAAACTCCTATGGCTAAGGAAAGTGATAAAGCATTATAGTCCGTTGCCTAGTTCGCCCTATCACCTCCTTTATAGGACCAAGACGTTGGCGGGAAATGCGCCATAACACCCCATTATATGCGTAAGTCAAGACCGCCATCTTTCGTGTTATATACATATACATTAACCCACGAGGTATTTTAATTTTGCACAAGTATAAAAAGCTTTATATCCCATTGAAACATTGTTTTCAATAATACATTTATTCAACATAATATCCTTCGAGCATCGCGCCTCTATTAAACGAAAGCCCCAACTTCCCAAAATAGTTCCGTACTGCCCCCTTCCCAATCTTGGGATGCAATTCGGCCTTCTTTCTCCGCCAAGATGTCTTGACACGCAAGAGCCATCCGCGACCTCTATGCATGCCATTTCATTGCATTGATATGGCACCGCACCAAGGAACGCTGCACCAAACTAAAATAACTCTTCGGCTGGCCTTCCCGCCACAGATGACTCAGACATCCTTCATGGCAGTCCGATAACCTATTCAGCTCCGCCCATTCGCCAAACACGGAATGGGTGGCGCCTGGATTGTGGAACCCAACCAAAAGCTTTTTCCACTTCTGATCCCTTTGATCTGAAGTGTTCGGCCTCGCAGACTTGCCGCCAAGTCCAGTAAGTATCCGCCGCGACTCCAAACCGGGTCCAACTGAAATTTAGGATCCCGAACTTCATCCCGGGATAAGGGCTTTCCAACCGAATTCCGGAATCCCCCCTTCATGGCTCTCATTGCAGAGCGAGCATCCGGCCTCGTAGTGGCCTTCTCCGTCCTTCCGTTCGCCCTTTTTTTCAAGAAGCTGCAGCGGTCGGCAGATCCTTCAACTTCACAGCCATCTCGCCATTTCCTTCCCTTCGGCAAGGAGCATTTTCGCCCTCCGCTTTTTAAGCAAAGGATCACTTTTTCTCCCGCCTTTGGCTCGGGGTTCCCCGGTTTCCATGGCAGCGGCACCATCTGCATAACATACATGTTGTAAGGCACGGCATCGCCCCCTTACCAGTGTCCGGGAGAAATTGTACCTTGTGACTCGCGCCGCTTGTTGACAAGCGATTGGCATCCGCCACGCCGTTGCCGCTTAGCTCGAAATTCATCCCCGCTAGCCCGGACACTTCGCCACCTACATAGGAAGAGCGATATTATACCGGATTATGATCCCCGGCTGTCATTTTTGACAACGCACCGAGTCTCGGGCTACTATTACACAGGCGATCTTATATGCGAACCATTAAAAGGTACATCATTTCCGACTCAAAACCCCAAGAACCCCGGGCGGCCTCGCATAACCCGCCTCCCTGATGAAATTTTCAATCACCGCCCATCAATGCACGGTGTTCTTTCGAGATAGATGCCCCCGAGCAGATTCTTCAGCTCCGATCCAGACCGGCGGTCCGGATCACCGATGGCCTTTTCAAGGCCGACACGGAGGGCTTTGGGGGCCAATACTTTCCCGCCCCCGCCGGATTCGGAGAAACCTCCATGACGACACTTTCCCCCGACGGGCGGTACGGAAGGGAGGGTTCCCTCCATCATCTCCGGACGAAGATCCTCAAGATGAGCTCCGAGAAGGGTGAGATCCAACACAAAAAATTTCGTATCTTCTCAAAAGAACAGGATGTTTTTATTTTAAAACCCCCTCTACTTACGGCTTGGTGGAGGGCTAATCCCTTGGGGCAAAAGGGGCCGAGGCATCTTTGCGCAGATCCATGACAAGATTTCTTCCCGCTTTGAGACCATGGTCTCCCGGTCCGAGGCGGTCCTCTTATTCC
>JAHIAM010008071.1:0-11400 GCA_021605205.1 Aegilops longissima | reverse complement strand
GACACGAACGTTAAGCGTGGACCCTACGGATTCGAGAACTATGTAGACATGACCGAGACACATCTTCGGTCAATAACCAATAGCGGAACCTGGATGCTCATATTGACTCCTGCATAATCTACGAAGATCTTTATCGGTCAAACTGCATAACAACATACGTTGTTCTCTTTGTCATCGGTATGTTACTTGCCCGAGATCCGATCGTCGTATGTCAATACCTAGTTCAATCTTGTTACTGGAAAATCTCTTTACTCGGTCCGTAATGCATCATCCCGCAATTAATTCATTAGTCACATTGCTTGTAAGGCTTATAGTGATGTGCATTACTGAGAGGGCCCAGAGATACCTCTCCGATACACGGAGTGACAAATCCTAATCTTGATTCATGTCAACCCAACAAACACCTTCGAAACACCGAGAGCATCTTTATAATCACCCATTTATGTTGTGACGCTTAATTGACACAAAGTGTTCCTCCGGATATTCGGAGTTGCACAATCTCATAGTCCGAGGAACATGTATAAGTCATGAAGAAAGCGGTAGCAATAAACTGAACGATCACAATGCTAAGATAATGAATGGTCTTGTCCATCACATCATTCTCCTAATGATGTGATCCTGTTCATCAAATGACAACACATGTCTATGGCTAGGAAACATAACCATCTTTGATGAATAAGCTAGTGAAGTAGAGGCATACTAGGGACACATTGTTTTGTCTATGTATTCACACATGCATCAAGTTTCCGGTTAATACAATTCTAGCATGAATAATAGACATTTATCATGAAATAAGGAAATAAATAATAACTTTATTATTGCCTTTAGGGCATATTTCCTTCAGCGACTCAGCGGGCACCTTGCCGGACGCCGCCACAGCCTCTCCACCAGCCACGACCTCGCGCCGCCAAGAACGACGCCGGGCAAAGCCCATCGACGACCGGCAGGATCCGCCACGCGTGTGTGTTCGGTCCTGCCTCCTCCTCCCTCATCCGCATCGGGGCCACCATATCCTCGTTCTTCCTTCGCCACTCCGGGTCGACTGCTCCTCCTTTCAGATTTGGCTGGCGGCTACGGGCTTCCGGTGCCCTCCAGTGGCTCCGTGGCTGCCTCGTGGCTGCCCGCAGCGTTCCACCCGCCATTGCTCACTGGCTGGGCGCGACGCCCTTCTCCACGTTCTGCGCTTAGCTTCCGCCGCCTCCCTCAGCTCACGCCCCTCGACCACCTACGCGCTATGCATCCCGCCTCCACAGATCCAACTACCTCCTCTTCCGCCTCCGCCTCCTCTCGCTCATCTTCGCGTGCTCCTTTGCGTGTTGCCAAACGAAGATGGCGCGTGGCTCTGCATCCTGGAGCCCTCCACCTCCCGCCTCGTGGGCTGTCGTTGTCTCGTAGCTTTACTGCTAGGCGGCAGCGATGCTCCTCACTAGTGGCCTCGGCGCAAGGGTACCTATTGGCGCTCTACCGGTCGGATTCACCGGATCCGAGGCCGTCCATTTTTCAGCGCTGCCCGCTATTGGCAGCTGCTCGCAAATCATCGCGGAGGATGTGACCGAGGTTTGGGAGAAATCCATTGTCGACCACCATCGGTCGAGACAAAGGGCGATGCTACCCGTCGTTTCCATCTTGATGGAGTTGTCTTCATCCCCCGGTCTTGTGATGTTTTTGGGTGTGCTATGTGGAGTTCAATGCTTGGTGATGCCCTTCAACTACGCCGGTGGCACACAGGTGACGTGGCGTTGTCTTGGCCCGACGTGACCATTCGAATGTACCCCATGACACAGGTGGTGTCGCAGCATTGTGTAGTCTTGGTTGCCCAGTGCTTTTTGATTGTGTCGACGGTGTAGTGTCACGGTTTAGTCTCGGCTCGTCGTTGCAGTTCGAGCGCCCGTGGTGCCCTCCTGTTGTGTTGTGTCCCCCCTCGCCATGTGTTTTTTTACTTTATTCTCCTTCCGTGCCCCTGTCTTCTGGTTCACTAGAACCATATCTTTTATTAGGCTGCAAAGCCTATAGGCAAAAATGAATACAATTCAGGTGGGGAGGATTACCCCCTTCCCCGGTTGAAAATTAAAAAAAATTGCCATCATCACGTCACTAAACTTAACATAAAACATGTTCGGAGTAGCCATGTGTTCGCGACACACATGTGGTACTTATCAAGGTCCATTAATTAATCTGTCACGTAATTTTTTTGTCTTCGCTCTACAAAAAACAATACTCCCTCATCACAGTTTAGAAGGCAGTTAAATTTAAATGCGTTCCACAATAGACAAGGTTTAGGGTGCATTGCATTTATTTCTAGTAGCTAATTAGTACTCGATATACTATTTCTATATGCATGCGTAGTGTGAATGCTATTTTTAGCCCATCTCACAACCAATAGATAACCACCTAGGTCTCGAGAATTTCCAAGCGCTCTTCTAAACCGTGACGGAGGAGTACATGCATGTCGGTCCTTGGCTCAGAGCGACCCTTGTGTCACGATTATATTAATAACATCATCAAGTCACAAAATGTAGCATTTTATTTTTTGCAAAATGATTCAAATATATTATCAAAGTTCACCGAGTAAAAAGCATCCAAACATAATAAAATTACATTGAGATTTCAAGACCCCCAAACAACCACCGCCAGAACGAGCCACCGACACGTCGTTGTTCCCGCTCCCCTACCGGAGCCAGCTTGACCTTGCCGATGACAGCCGAGAAGTCTTCGTGCACATGCCCCTAAGGACCAGCTACCGAGTCGCATGTCGCCGTTGAACCCTTGCATAGATCTAAAGCACTGACACCAAATCTCGCACATGACGAAACCCCTACATCACCGCCCCAAGAAGACGACAAGAATCTCGCGAGCTCGAACAAACTTGAGGTGGGTCGAGCCCGAAGACAAACTCGAGGAAGTAGCGCGCTATCCGCCTGAGCACCGCACTGCAAGGACTAAAAACCCTAACCTAAACTACTAACCAGAGCGGAGGCACTGGATTCTCTCCGCCACAAACCATCGAATCGGTAGGCAGGGGAGGCAAATCCACTGCTCGCCGAAATTTGGAGGAAAGAGGTTGCCCTAACCGCCTAGGGTTAGGAAAAAGGAAAGGAAGCCTAGTAACTTATTCAATAAATGGAGATTTTACAACATGTAGCATCTCTAAGAAATTCAAAACCATATCACACCAAAAGGAAAAGACAAAACACTCCTAACAAAGAAAATTTGCAGAAAAATACTAACCAAAAACTTCGACCACTGCCATCACGAGAAGGCCCACCGAGAGGAGAAGAAACAGTGTCCTCCAAGCAAAGATCCAAGACAAAACCATAGGTGTTGTGAGCCTCAAGACGCCACCACAACGACGCCAAGACTTTTCCGATGTGGGTTGTGGCTACAACTAATCTCCACTCCTCTAGGATCTCGAACCTGAAGGCCTCGAATGGCGCCGCCGCTAAGAGGCTCCAGAATGAACCATCTTCCACCGCTGAAGAAACTCTTGGTGTTGCTAGAGAGACACGTGCACATCATCTTGCATGCATGCGAGTCGAAATCGACAAAGAGTACATAAATATTGTGAAGTTGTTTCACTAAATAAAATGCGTCCATCAAGATGCTTAAATTAAAATACAAAATATTTGAAAGTAGAAACCAAGTTAGTAGAGTATCTGTAGTACATTAAAATGCCTAGCGGGGATTTACAAGTAGCTATTGGAGTTTCCAAATAAAATCCTTGTCAGTGGGATGCAAAGCTGGTATATCTAAACATTGTTTATTGTTAGGTTGCTCGCGGCATATGTCATGCTTTGTAAAAGTTGTTTATCAACTATATAATTAAGTGTGCATAAGTGGTATACTTGTATATGATTTTTCAGAGCTTTATGCTTGATTTGATTCTCTGAACTAGGACGATGGCGACCACAATGGTAAGCTATAAACAATTGCTGATGAATATTTAACTTCAAGATCTTAGCCGTTTTGAGTGAGGCATCCCAAATCGCTGATACTTATCCAAAACCTCTCGTATTTATCTTTCTTATTAAAAATGATGTAAGTTAAATTAAGAAAAAACATAAGGTTAGCTCCTCCTTGGTTGAACCTCAAGTTTGTTTCTTCTTTTCTCTCCGGTTTTGATTTTCTCTCTTCATCATTGATTTGTTTTCAAGGGTTCCCCGAAAACCATCTAACTTCCTCATATCTTAATGATCGATGAAATAAAATTCTAATATTTTGGGCAAAACAATATGTACTTGACAAATACAGTAAATATTTATCAAATAAAATCCTATTTTCTAAAGAATCGTACTCCCTCCGATCCAAACTAGTTGTCGCTCAAAGGCTCAAATATATACTGACATTGAAATACATCTAGGTACATCCATTTCAGTGACAACTAATATGGATGAGAGGAAGTATTTGTATTAATAGATAAAAACGCGGCGTATTAGGCCCGTTGCAACACGCAAACAATTATATTCTCTACAGTTTTGCTAAAGCACATCTAGATGTGCCATAAATATTGCACATCTAAGTCATATATCATTGACCTTAAGTGAAGATTCATGCGGGTATTTTCTTTTCCTTTTCTTTTCCTTTCTATGCTTGCTTGTGTCACTTAAATGTGCAATAACTAAGGCACAACTAGATGTGCCCTAGACAAACCCTATTCTCTTTGGTTCGAGTAATTAAAATTAAAATCTGTGCTTATTACTGAAAACCCTGCTCTACATTAACTCGATAAATTCAGTATCAAAACCATACCCACATTAAGTCAAACGAATCAAATAAAATCTTATCAAAACCTCAACAAATTAAAACTATCCTTGTTTTCCCTATCCATATCCAAATCAACTAAAATCTTACCAAACATCAACAAAATAAAATGTACCCTTGTTTTCCTTTATCCATACCCAAATCAACTAAATTCTTACCAAAACTTCAACTAAATCTAAACTATCCTTGTTTTCCCTACTCATACTCAAATCAATTATAACCGAAAATTAGATTATAATGGTCTTTTTCCCATGTAGTCTATGACAATAGTACTACTACTACTTAAAGAAAGCAATACGAGTAGTACTATGGTAGTTTTTCTAGATAGTAGTAGTACTGGTGCAGAATATCCATTTCTGAGTCCAGACTCATCAACATCCGGCCAAGATATTTTTTACAAAAGTATCAAAAAATAAGAAAAATCAATTTTTTTGCTTGGTAGATAATTTGATGCAGGCTGCATTTTAAATTTCAGATCATTTGTACATATAAGTAATTCTCAGCAAAAAAGATAAATTGGATTAGAACAGACATAAACCGTAAACGTTTTTACGGACCCTAAATTTATCTTTTTTGCAGAGAGCTACTCAAATGTTCAAATGATCTGACATTTAAAACGCTTCTCACGCACCAAATTATCTATCATATAAAAATTAAATATTTTTGGTATTTATTTTGAATTTTTCTTTGTTGTAGGTGTAGTGAGTTTGGGCACCGAATCGCTGCTTCTACCAATACGGGCATAGCGGCATAGTATCCGATCACATGAGCAGTGGAGTAGTAGCAGTTTTCCCCATGTTTTCGTGATCTAGATGAAGTGATGAGATCGCATGCAACATGTGATTGGGATAAACAAGTCAAAGGCTCCAGCTCCAGCACGACGAGCGGCTTACCGCAACGGTCGGTGGAGGATGACCCACGTAGGACCAGTGACGTGGACCCGAGCGCGGACACACATACAGTGCCCTAGGACAGGCGGCTCTTCATCGCGACGAGAGAGGCTGCCGTCCCAATCCGGCTCCCAGATCTTGTGGGCCCTACCTTATAGAAGAAAAATGATCCTCGACCGCACCAGGTGCACCAACACCGGCGCCAGCCCTCCGCCCTCCCGTAGCCGCCTGCCGGTACACCAGGCTCACGTGTCCCACCACCAACCCCGCGGGAAATGTTCCAAGGCGACCGGTTTATATACCCGCCGGGCACACCCTCCTCGTGTTAAGCCACCACCCACTCTTCATCATTCTTTAATCCCCTCCGATTTCATCCCTGCCTTCTTTCTTCTCTCTGCCACTCGCCGCAGCCGATGGCCGCCTCGGCAATCAGAAACCCTAGCCCAGCCGCCGCCGTCGCCGCGCCCCTGCCCTCCCGCGCGGTGCTGCGGATGGTTTCGCCGTCGGCCCGGAGAGGCGCGTCCGTCGTGGCGTCCGCGTCAATGCGGCCGGCCAAGGCGGTGGCGGCCGAGGCGCCCTCCCCCGTCGCCGAGAGGGTGAACGGGGCCGAGGTGGCGGGGGCCGGCATCGCGAGGCCCGACGCGCTCGGCAGGTTCGGCAAGTTCGGGGCAAGTACGTGCCGGAGACCTCATGCACGCCCTCACCGAGCTCGAGGCCGCCTTCCACGCGCTCGCCGACGACGATGACTTCCAGGTAAACGCGAGAGCCCCATGTTCCTGAGGATCTGGTGCGTTCATTTTTGTGCGATTCATGGTATTAGAGCGTCCGCGGCACCATTTCGTAGGCGATATAGGGATTTGATGGCTCATCTGTAGGAGGATTTTATCCTGCCTGCAGATATGGGGTTTTGCGTGTATTGCCGTTTGATTTGATTATTATCTTTTTAGCTATTATTAGTTGGAGGTTTGCCATGTTTCGGTTGTGGTAGTTGGGAGCGGTCACATCTAAATCGCGCAACAGATTGTCCTTTGAAACGGTTGTTCCACTGTATTTGATTTGCCAGCAGATTCGGCTTTTATTTAGTCCCTTTCTGGGAGCCGCCTCCACATACTTTGGAAATGTGTGTTTGACTGCATTTGATTGGTAGTTGCGCCGATCAGAGAGGAATTGCGATCATAGGACCTTGCCTTTTGTGTATGGAATCAAAGCATGGAGAATTTGGGTTTACGTAGTCATGTAGTATTGCCCTGTAATCAAGCGAATAAATATACGCCAGCCATGTTGGATAGGGAGATTCTGGAAAGGCAGGTATTTGTGTTTTGACACCACATTTCTTCTTTCTGCAGAAAGAACTCGATGGTATCCTCAAGGATTATGTGGGCCGCGAGAGCCCGCTATACTTTGCGGAGCGCCTGACGGAGCACTACAAGCGTGCTGATGGCACTGGCCCACTGATTTACCTCAAGAGGGAGGATCTGAACCACACCGGTGCTCACAAGATCAACAATGCTGTGGCACAAGCTCTGCTTGCCAAGAAGCTTGGGAAGCAGCGTATTATTGCTGAGACTGGTGCTGGTCAGCATGGGGTTGCCACTGCCACAGTGTGTGCTCGGTTTGGGCTGGAGTGCATCATCTACATGGGTGCACAAGATATGGAGAGGCAGGCGCTTAACGCTTTTCAGGATGAAGCTACTTGGGGCAGAGGTATGTGTGGAGCTTGTATCATCCATATGCCTTATCTCTGGAGAATATGCCTTTGTTTCCAATTATCCGTATGGCTATTACTTATTTGACAAACCAAGCTGTGAGATGTAGAATGCTGCTGTGGAAGAATTCTTGTTAGGCTTGTTTGTTTGTTTCTCATCATGTGTATGTCTTCGCACAGGTAAGGCCAGTACATTCTGGGACTGCAACGCTGAAGGATGCTACCTCGGAGGCCATCCGTGACTGGGTCACCAACGTAGAGACCACACACTACATTTTGGGCTCAGTTGCGGGTCCACACCCATACCCGATGATGGTGAGGGAGTTCCATAAGGTGATCGGCAAGGAGACCCGTAGACAGGCGATGGACAAGTGGGGTGGCAAGCCTGACGTGCTGGTTGCTTGCGTTGGTGGTGGATCAAATGCCATGGGTCTCTTCCATGAGTTTGTTGATGATCAGGATGTAAGACTGATTGGAGTGGAGGCTGCTGGTCATGGTGTAGACACTGACAAGCACGCTGCAACATTGACGAAGGGGGAAGTCGGAGTTCTCCATGGATCTCTGAGTTATGTATTGCAGGATGCTGATGGACAAGTGATTGAGCCCCACTCCATCAGTGCTGGGTAAGTATTCTGATGTAAAGTTGGAAGCATTTTTCTTTTCTTACGTCAAGTGGGCTTATTATCCATTGTTTCAATTTCATAGGTTGGATTACCCAGGTGTCGGACCTGAGCATAGTTTCTTGAGGGATATTGGACGTGCTGAATATGATAGTGTGACAGATCAGGAGGCATTGGACGGTATGTTTCTCTACCATTTATGTTTCCTAGTTTCCTTTTCATGCTTGATCACTTGCTCTATTTATCCTTCATACTGGCTGCAGTTGATTTTCATCCAATTGACTTCTAGTCCATCTACTAAATGCTGATAGTAGTTCTGAATGACATCCTGAGTGTTTTCATATATCTTCATGTGACAAGTCTGTGGTTTAGGTACTATCGCTGGTCTAGATTTACATGTGAATTTCGATGGTACACAGTAGGCATTACTAAAGGTTAAAACTCTCGAGATAGTAAGTTTCAGTTTACAACTGCTGAACTTGTTTTCTAATATGATGTGGAAAAGTAGGCAGGTAAGCAGAAAAAATGGTTAGCCAAACGGAAAAAAAGTAAATGCTAAAATAACAGCTGTTTTAAAACGTTCTGAATTGTTAGCTTATAAACCTTCACTGACTAAGTCAACGCAAAATGAATGGCAAACACTATCTTAGGCATCTGAAAGTGACTATTACAGAAAAATAACAGCTGTTGTTTTAAGATGTTCTGAATTGCTAGCTTGTAAATCTTCACCGACTAATTTTAAACACATGGTCAATTGTAATCTCGGATATTGCAATACATAATGAATGTAGGAGAGAAATAACACGTGATTGTTTTGACATGCTGAATCAATGGCATGTATGAGCACGCGGTTCATGTTGCAAGCTTTAATACTTCAGCGCACAATGAACGTAATACCAACGCATCTGCAAGCGACTGAATTATAGAAAAATAACACGTGGTGTTTTTTAACATGCTGAATCCACTAACTTCACATGCTTGATGTTTCCATCTTGGATATTGGCTGCAAGTAACCACATTATTGAAAAATAAGATGGTGGTAACTTGGCAGCTTCCATTTCCTCACCCGACAGTGTTAAGTAATAGGCTTGAATATTGCAACAAATAATGATGTTATAGTGGGAGTCTGGGATATTGTAGCTTTTAGTACCGTGAACCTAATTGTCTTAAGCCTGCTGGTGATATCCCTGATTGATTGAAAACTGATTCAGTAGCCCCCTGTCATGTATGCTACTACCTTCAGCATCTAACTCCTTCCTCCGCATGCAGCTTTCAAGCGCACCTCTCGGCTGGAGGGCATCATCCCTGCCCTGGAGACATCCCACGCGCTGGCTTACCTGGAGAAGCTCTGCCCAACACTGCCGGACGGTGTGAGGGTGGTTCTCAACTGCAGTGGAAGAGGAGACAAGGATGTCCACACAGCCAGCAAGTACCTTGAAGTCTAGAACTCCGGAAAGACTAAACAATGGTGGCTTTCGTATGAGCAGTTTTGAAAGTGAAAACAGAAAGCAATTGCTTAGTGTTGTTCTTTGGGGTATAATATGAGGGTACAAATAATCCTGGAAGTCGGTTGGTCTATAGCTAATTTAGCTTGGTTTGTTGAATTTTATCTAAATAAAAATATGTTGTATGCTAAACTTGGTAAATAAAGGCTCGTTGTGTGCCATGCATTACTCTCAATCTGACGTGTTCTTTTTTGCGTTGTGATGATTTGCTGTGTGTTGACACAGACAAGATTTGGTTGGATGGCTTTCTAACTTAGCCAGTTGCTGCCCATAATTGCAACCTCACGAGTCACGAACAATTCATGAGATACTCTTACTGTTTATCTTCTTGTTTTGACTCAACAAAGCATTTGAACTGAGATTGCAATCTTCCAGTATAACCTGCAGTGTTTTTAGGCGACATTGCTTCTGAAGGTGATCTTCACTGTTTGGAACACTGAAATTTATATATCCTTGAAGAATCAAATCGACACGATTTTAAGTGTGTGTTTGCTTCATCGCCGGGACAGGGATGTCCATTTATTTTTTCCGCTGACAACTTTTCTTGATCTATTCATGAAATGTCATGGCAGTACAAAGAACATCAGAAGTAACAAAAATTACATCCAAATTCATAGAACATCTAGCGACGACTACAAAAATTAGAGCGAGCTGAAGGCGCGATCTGTCATGTCCGAAATATTTTCATAGGAAGTTTGATTCAGCAGTTAGAAAACTGCTGAATTTCCAGTGTTGGCTTCTCCTCAGCTCCCGGCTGGACTTTACCTGGAGCCATACTTGGAATCATCTACAAGTTTAGAGCATCTATAATAGATGTATAGATGATATAAAAGGCATTATCAAATTATGCTTCGAGTAAAATTTACATCGCTAAAAAGTGTTTTTTCACATCATCTAAAACCTCCAACTCCAATAGATGACGTAAAATACATCACGGTTATCTTATTGTGGGTGCTCTATTTTACATCATATGTTGAAGCGCTTGGTGATGTAAATTGTACTTGAGCTGCGTGGTTCCCTGTGTGGTCGCCCGGTGATGTAAAATTTGTTGCATCACTTGATGGCCTATTTTACATCACACCCTATCCTTCGAGTAAAAATATTTGCATCGACCTTTTGTGATGTACAAAGTGATCACGACATGTTTTAAATCATCTCTTGAAGGTGCTCTTCATGGTTACCTTTTTTTTAGCGTCTCTTCATGGCTATCTTTTTTTTGTTGTTGGGAAAATCTTTAGGCCAACGCTCAGGCCATCCGCAGATTTGAGGTGCTGGCAAATGGGCCGTCTTACTCTGGTGCCATATTCCTTTGTCTTTTTTTTTTTAACTCCTGCCGCTGCCTTACGCTGGTGGGCCGTGGAGCAGCTGTGGTGGTGGGTGTACCACGGATTTTGCGGCTGTACTCGCTGGTCTGCGGCTTCGGTTTTTTTTTTAAGCATCAGTACAGACGCAAGAATAATGCAAGCATCAGGATTTGAACTCTGGTGGGTTAAGGATACCACTGTCCACCTAACCAACTCAACCACAGGTTGATTCGCGGCTTTGGTTGTTTGTATGGTTATTAGAGATGAGAGCCCCTATTTGACGTGCTGTCCGGTGTGCACTTTTTTCATTTCGTTTTTATATTTTTACTTTTTTATTTGTTTTTGTTTTTCCTTAAATAATCAGGATTTTAAAAAGTTCCCTTTTTTGGAATTTTGAATGTTCTTTTCCAAAAATACTAAAATGTTCATGGATTCAAAAAATTATTCTTTATTTTGAAAATGTTTGCATATCCAAAGAACATTCACGATTTTGAAGAAAAATGTTCGGAAAATCGAAACATATTCATTGAAATTGAACAAATATTCGCAAATTCAAAACTGTCCTTGATTTTTAAAATGTTAAAAAATGTTCATCAAAACAAATAAGTGTTCGTAAAT
>JAHIAM010008070.1:0-25706 GCA_021605205.1 Aegilops longissima | reverse complement strand
TATTGTTAAAGATCTCTTGTCCGATAATATTGATGGGCATGTTATTCAATTCGTGGTGAATCGCTAGAATTGCTAAACCGGCGCTAAAGATAAACATAGACTGTGGTAGGCGTGCTGTTATTTCTGTTAAAATAGGAGATCATTGTTATCATGGCTTATGTGTAATATGGGTGCTAGTGCTAGTGTTATACCTTATGACTTATATAAAGAAATTAAGCATGAAATTGCACTCGCTGAGTTAGAAGATATTGATGTCACAATTAAACTTGCCAATAGAGATACCTATATCGCCAAAGGAATTGTTAGAGATGTTGAAGTCTTGTGGGAAAATTAAATATCCTGTTGATTTTCTTGTTCTTAGCTCCCCACAAGATAGCTTTGTCCCATTATATTTGGTAGACCCTTCTTGAATATGTTAATGCTAAGATAGATCATAAAAGAATGTTGTCACTATTGGCTTGGATGATGATTTATGAGTTTAATTTCTAAATTTAGTAAACAACACCGTGAAGAAGAATTGCTAGTAAGGATGAAATTATTGGTCTTGCTTCTATTGCTGTACCTCCTAGTGATCCTCTAGAACATTATTTGCTAGACCATGAAAATGATATGTTTATGAATGAAAGAAGGGAAATAGATGAAGTATTCTTTAAACAGGAACCTATTCTGAAACACAATTTGCCTGTTGAAATCTTAGGGGATCCTCCTCCACCCAAGGGTGATCCTGTGTTTGAGCTTAAACTGTTGCCTGATAATCTTAAATATGCTTATCTTGATGAAAACAAGATATATCCTGTTATTATTAGTGCTAACCTTTTAGAGCATGAAGAAGAGAGATTATTGAAAAATCTGAAGAAGTACCGTGCTGCTATTGGATATACTCTTGATGATCTTAAGGCATTAGTCCCACTCTATGTCAACACATAAATAAATTTGGAAGAAGATGCCAAACCGGTTCGTGATCAACGAAGGCTTAATCCTAAGATGAAAGAAGTGGTAAGAAAAGAAATACTAAAGCTTCTTGGAGGTGTATAATTTATCCTGCTGTTGATAAATAAGCAGTAAGTCTTGTTCATTGTGTTCTAAGAAGGAGGTGTTACTATAGTTTCTAATGATAAAGATGAATTGATCCCACAAAAGAATTATTACAGGTTATAGGATGGTAATTGATTTCAAAATTAAATAAAGCTACTAAGAAAGATCATTGCCCTTACCTTTTATTGATCAAATTCTAGAAAGATTATGCAAACATACACATTATTGCTTTCTAGATGGTTATTCTGGTTTCTCTCAAATACTGTGTTGGCTAAAGATCAATCAAAGACTACTTTTACTTGCCCTTTGGTACTTTTTGCTTATAGACGTATGCCTTTTGGTTTATGTAATGCACCTGCTACCTTTCAAAGATGCATGATGGCTATATTCTCCACTTTTGTGAAAAGATTTGTGAGGTTTTCATGGACTCCACTTTTCCGCCTATGGATCCTCCTTTGATGATTGCTTGAGCAATCTTGATCGAGTTTTGCGAGATGTGAAGAAACTAATATTGTCTTCACTTGGGAAAAGTGCCACTTATGGTTAATGAAGGTATTGTCTTGGGGCATAAAGTTTTGAAAGAGGTATTGAAGTTGATAAAGCCAAGGTTGATGCTATTGAAAGATGCCATGTCCCAAGGACATCAAAGGTATAAGAAGTTTCGTCATACCGGGTTTTATAGGAGGTTCATTAAGGACTTCAAAAAATTCTCGATTCCTCACTAATTTATTACAAAAAGATATACCATTTGTCTTTGATGATGATTGTGTAGAAGCATTTGAAATACTTAAGAAAGCATTGATCTCTCGCACCTATTGTCCACCCAACCGATTGGAATTTACCTTTGAAATTATGTGTGATGCTAGTGATTATGTTGTAGGTGCTGTTCTAGGGCAAAGAGTTGATAAGAAATTAAATGTTATCCATTATGCTAGTAAAAATTTAGACAATGCTCAAAGAAACTATGCTACTACTAAAAAGGAATTCTTAGCAGCTTGTATTTGCTTGTGATAAGTTCAGCCTTATATTGTTGATTCTAAAGTAACTATTCACACCGATCATGCTGCTATTAAATATCTCGATGGAAAAGAAAGATGCTAAACCTAGACTTATTAGATGGGTTCTCTTGCTACAAGAATTTGATTTGCATGTTGTTGATAGAAAGGAGCCGAGAACCCATTGCGCATAACTTGTCTAGGTTAGAAAATGTTCTTGATGACCCACTACCTATTGATGATAGCTTTCCGATGAGCAATTAAATGTCATAAATACTTCGTAGTACTCCATGGTATGCTGATTATGCTAATTACATTGTTGCTAAATTTATACCCCTAGTTTCACATACCAGAAAAGAAAAAGTTTTCTATGATTTGAGACATTACTTTTGGGATGACCTACATCTTTATAAAGAAGGAGTAGATGGTGTTATTAGATCGTTGTACCGAAAGCATGAATAGAAATGATCCTCACGCAAGTGTCATTCAAGCTTATGGAGGACACCACCGGAGATAGAACCGCATTAAGGTATTGCAATCTGGTTTTTATTGGCCTACTCTCTTCAAGGATGCCCGTAAGTTTGTCTTGTCTTGTGATGAATGCCAAAGAATTGGTAATATTAGTAGACGCCAATAAATGCCTATAAATTATTCACTTGTTATTGAACCATTTGATGTTTGGGGCTTTGATTATATGGGACCTTTCCTTTCTAATGGATATACATATTTTAGTTGTTGTTGATTACGTTACTAAGTGGGTAGAAGCTATTCCAACTAGTAGTGTTGATCATAAAACCTCTATTAAAATGCTTAAAGAAGTTATTTTCCGAGGTTTGGAGTCCCTAGATATTTAATGACCGATGGTGGTTCACATTTTATTCATGGTGATTTCCGTAAATGCTTTGCTAAATATGATGTTAATCATAGAATTGCATCTCCTCATCACCCTCGCCTAGTGGTCAAGTAGAATTGAGTAATAGAGAACTCAAATTAATTTTGCAAAAGACTGTCAATAGGTCTAGAAATAATTGGTCCAAGAAACTTGATGATGCATTATGGGCCTATAGAACTGCATATAAAATCCTATGGGTATGTCTCCGATAAAATGGTTTATGGAAAAGCATGTCACTTACCTCTCTAACTAGAACATAAGGCATATTGGGCTATTAAAGAGCTCAACTATGATTTCAAACTTGCCGTGAGTAGAGGTTATTTGATATTAGCTCACTTGATGAATGGAGGACCCAAGCTATGAAATGCCAAAGTTATTTAAAGAAAAGTTAAAAGATGGCATGACAAAGGATACAAAAGCGTGAGTTTAATGTAGGTGATTATGTATTGCTATACAACTCTCGCTTAAGATTTTTGCAGGAAAGCTTCTCTAAAATGGGAAGGACCCTATGTTATCGAGGAGGTCTATCATTCCGTGCCATAAAAATCAACAACTTCAAGGCACAAATCCAAAGGTGGTAAACGGTCAAAGAATTAAACACTATATCTCAGTAATCCTATAATTGGTGAAACCAATGTTATTGAAACCGTAACCCGGAGGAATACATAAGGGACACTTTCCGAACATTTCGCACTCAAAAGGAATAGGTATGTGGTACGGTAAGTAAACCGACTCAAAACAGTTTTTAAGGCAATATCCGCTTTGGAATATTTAGAAAATAGAAAATAAGAGCAGTCGGGAAGGACACGAGGCTCCACGAGGGTGGAGGGCGCTTACCCCTCGGGCGCGCCTACCTTGTGGGCACCTCGTGTCTTCCGGACTCGCTTTTCTTGCACGATACGATTCTGGTCTGTAAAAGTTCATTATATATTCTTCAAGGTTTTGACCTCTTATCACGCAAATCTCCTCTATTCTTGTTTCAAGTTGTTTTTCCGGATGCATCTAGATTATCATGACGCCCCAAATGCTTCCAAGGACAAGTTCTTGAGAAGGTCATCAATCTTTACTCGCTGGAGGTGCTGCTAAACCTCAAACCACCGAAAGGCGGATGGGTTGCTGCACATCCGCTGGCGAAGAGGGACCAAAAGGAACCTAAGCGTGAGACGAGGCTCAAAGTAATGGAGCAACAAGTTTTCAAGGCCAAGGGATGGTGGAACGTGGACACAACTCCAACCACATGATGATCAAGAGTTCACTAGCAACCACAAGTTGATGCCAACATCGAGGAGGCCATCTTTAAGCTTCATGAGAAGATCGGCACCTTCAAGCCCAAATCTATGACCTGCAAAATCAAAACTGTGAGTATGAATAGATTCAAAAGGATGAGTTTATCTGCAGATTTGAGGATCCCGAGACTCGATCATCCTTCTATGATGGTGAGCACATGCCTTGGAAGATGGACGACAAGCCCGCATCATCAACAACACCTCCACCTTCTTCACCAACAAAGGAGACATAATCACATGGGTATGGCACTCCTTGGCAACCGCCAAGCTTGGGGAGGTGCCCTGCATCGTATCACAATCACATCTCCTATCTTTACTGCTTTTCTTAGTTCGATCCTATTAGTAGTATCTTGATCTAGTAGAATAAAGTTTATGGCATGATCTAGTTTTGAGTTTTTGCTTTATGGTCTCTCTATATAATCGAGTCCATGAGCTATATAATAAAGATTAGTGTTGAGTCAAGGGCTTGATTGTTTTGCCATGATCTTGAGTGAATAAAAGAAAAGAAGAAAAATAATAAAAGAAACAAAGAGTTCATATTGATCTTATTGAAAGTGATGACTTCATAGAAAGGGTATGATGATTGAAAGTTGTTGGAGTTGGCAAACATAGCTTTGGTCATCGCTGCAATTAATAGGAAGTAATAAGGAAAGAGAGGTTTCACATATAGATATACTATTATTGACATCTTTTATGATTGTGAGCACTCATTAAAATATGACATGCTAAAGAGTTGATGTTGGACAAGGAAGACAACGAATGGGTTATGTTTTCTTATATCTGAGATAAAGTATATTGTCATGGATATTCCAACATGTTGATCTTGCCTTTCCCCTCATGCTAGCTAAATTTCAGCACCAAGTAGAGATACTACTTGTGCTTCCAAAATCCCTTAAACCAGTTTTGCCATGAGAGTCCACCATATCTACCTATGGATTGAGTAAGATCCTTCAAGTAAGTTGTTGTCGGGTGCAAAGCAATAAAATTGCTCTCTAAATATGTATGATTGATTGGTGTGGGAAATAAGCTTTATACGATCTTGTGATGTGGAAGAAATAAAAGTGACGGACTGCATAATAAAGGTTCATATCACAAGGCAATATAAAGTGACGTTTTCGCATTGAGATTTTGTGCATCCAACCATAAAAGGACATGGCAAACCTCTCGCCTCTCCTCGAAGGGCCCATCTCACATTATCATCTTCTACCTTATGCAAGAGTCATGGTGATCTTCACCTTTCCTTTTTACATTTTATCCTTTGGCAAGCACAGGTGTTGGAAAGATCCTGATTGATATATCTAATCGGATGTAGGGGGCATGAGTTATTATTGTTGACATTACCCTTGAGGTAAAAGGTTGGGAGGCAAACTATAAGCCCCATCTTCTTTGTGTCCCATTAAAACTCAGAACCACAAGTATCGCGTGAGTGTTAGTGAAATATGAAAGACTAAATGATAGTTGAGTGTGGACTTGCTATTAAGCTTCGACATAGACTCTTTCCGATGTTATGATAAACTGCAATTGCTTCAATGACCGAGACTACAGCTTGTTGGTTCTCAATAAAGTTTATGATTTGTACTGTGAATGGATTGTTACTTGAACATAATAAATCATATGACATTTCCATATATGTTGTTGTTATGAGAATAATCATGATGCCTTCATGTCCATATTTTATTTTTATCGACACCTCTACCTCTAAACATGGGGACATATTTATCGTTATTGGCTTTCGCTTGAGGACAAGTTTAGGTCTCAGCTTCGGGAGTTGATACGCCCATTTTGCATCATGCTTTATATCAATATTTATTGCATTATGGGTTGTTATTACACGTTATGGCACAATACTTATGCCTATTCTCTCTATTTTACAAGGTTTACATAAGGAGGAGAATGCGCGCATGGAATTCTCAATGGAAAAGGAGCAAATATTAGAGACCTATTCAAGACAACTCCAAAAGTCCTGAAACTCCACTAATGTCTTACAATAAATAATAAAAATCTCACTAAAGATGAAGGCTGGAAATACACCCTCGTCATTTGTGGGTGGGGCGCCCTCCCTAGGCACGCCTCACCTCGTGGCCTTCCGTGGCCCTCTCGATGCCCATATTCTGCTATATGAGGTCTTTCGTCGAGAAAAATCAGAAGCAACCTTTCAGGACGAAACTCCGCCGCCACGAGGTGAACTAATCTAGGGCTCCGGCAGAGCTGCTCGGCCGGGGACACTTCTCCGGAGGGGGAAATCATCGCCATCGCATCACCAACGCCTCTCATCGGGAGAGGGCAATCTCCATCAACATCTTCACCAGCACCATCTCATCTCAAACCCTAGTTCATCTCTTGTATCCAATTCTTGTCTCTAAGTCCGGATTGGTACTAGTAGGTTGCTAGTAGTGTTGATTACTCCTTGTAGTTGATGCTAGTTGGTTTATTTGGTGGAAGATCATATGTTCAGATCCTATATGCATATTAATACCCCTCTGATTATGAACATGAATATGCTTTGTGAGTAGTTACGCTTTGTTCCCGAGGACATGGGAGAAGTCTTGCTATTAGTAGTCATGTGAGTTTGGTATTCGCTCGATATTTTGATGAGATGTATGTTGTCTAGCCTCTAGTGGTGTTATGAAAGTCAACTACATAACACTTCACCATTATTTGGGCCTAGAGGAAGGCATTGGGAAGTATTAAGTAGATGATGGGTTGCTAGAGTGGCAGAAGCTTAAGCCCTAGTTTATGCTTGTTTCGTATGGGCTGATTTGGATCCATATGTTTCATGCTATGGTTAGGTTTACCTTAATACTTTTGTTGTAGTTATGGATGCTTGCAATAGAGGTTAATCATAAGTGGGATGTTTGTTCAAGTAAGAACAGCACCCAAGCACCGGTCCACCCACATATCAAATTATCAAAGTACCGAACGTTAAATCATATGAACGTGATGAAAACTAGCTTGACGATATTCCCATGTGTCCTCGGAGCGCTTTTCCTATTATAAGAGTTTGTCCAGGCTTGTCCTTTGCTACAAAAAGGATTGGGCCACCTTGCTTCACTTTGTTTACTTTTATTAATTGTTGCTCGTTACAAATTATCCTATCACAAAAACTATCTCGTTACCACTTGTTTCAAGATTTCTTGCGCAGAATACCTTGTCTGAAACCGCTTTATCATTTCCTTCGCTGCCCTGCTGGTTCGACACTCTTACTTTCTATCGAAAGGACTACGATAGATCCCCATACTTGTGGGTCATCAACCCACACTTCCAACCTACATTTTCTGAGAGAGAACCATCTACACTTGTGTTGAGACCAAGAAATTCCATTCCTACCATATGAATCTTGATCTCTAGCCTTCACCAAGTTGCTTTCCACTCAAATCTTCTTTCCACCAAATCCAAATCCTATGAGAGAGAGTTGATTGTTGGGGAGACTATCATTTGAAGCACAAGAGCAAGGAGTTCATCATCAACACACGATTTGTTACTTGGAGAGTGGTGTCTCTAGATTGGCTAGGTGTCACTTGGGAGCCTCCGACAAGATTGTGGAGTTGAACCAAGGAGTTTGTAAGGGCAAGGAGATCGCCTACTGTGAAGATCACTGCTAGTGAGGCAAGTCCTTCATGGACGACGGCCATGGTGGATAGACAAGGTTGCTTCTTCAGGACCTTCGTGGGTGGAGCCTCCATGGACTCAAGCACAACAAAGTTACCCTTCGTGGGTTGAAGTTCCATCAATGTGGATGTACGATATAGCACCACCTATCGGAACCACGCACAAAACATCCGTAGGTTCCAATTGCGCTTGCATCCTCCAAACCCTTCCCTTTACATTCTTGCAAGTTGCATGCTTTACTTTCCGCTGCTCATATACTCTTTGCATGCTTGCTTGAATTGTGCTGCCAAGAACTAAAATTGGGAAAAGGCTAGATTTTTATTTGGTCAAGTAGTCTAATCACCCACCCCTCTAGGCATACTTTCGATCCTACACCTTGCTGCCCCCACTGCACACCGGAAAGGACAACGCAAGATTGAACCCAAAGCTACACTTCTCCTATTGCAAGAAAGATCAATCTAGTAGGCCAAACCAAACCTGATAATGTGTTGGGGAACGAGTAATTTCAAAAAATTCCTACGCACACGCAAGACCATGGTGATGGCATAGCAACGAGAGGGGAGAGTGTATGTCCACGCACTGTGAGACCGAAAGCGAAGCGCTATAACAACGCTGTTGATGTAGTCGACGCCTTCACGATCCGACCGATCCAAGCACCGAACGACGGCACCTCCGAGTTCAAGACACGCTCAGCTCGATGACGATCCCCGGCCCGATCCAGAAAGGGTCGGGATGAGTTCCACAAGACGACGGCAGGCAGGACGATGATGATGCTCCACCGACGCAGGCTTTCGCTTAAGCTCCGCGACGATATGACTTCAAGTGGAATATGGTGGAGGGGGCACCGCACACGGCTAAGGAACGATCCAGATCAACTTGTGTGTCCATGGGTGCCCCTCGCCTCAGATATAAAGGAGGGAGGGAGGAGGAGGCCGGCCCTAGGAGGGCGCGCCATGGGGAGTCCTACTCCCACCGAGTAGGATTCCCCTTCCTAGTCCAACTAGGAGTCCTTCCATGTATTAGGAGTAGGAGACAAGGAAGGGAAGAGAGAAGGAAGGAAGGAGGGGTGCGCCTCCCCCTGTCCAATTCGACTAGGCCATGGGGGCGCGCCTGCCCTAGGCAGCCCTCTCTCTTCTCTCCAGGCCCAATAAGGCCCAATATTCTCCCGGCGAATCCCGTAACTCTCCCATTTCAAAAATACCCAATCATTCGAACCTTCCAACTCCAATATAGTCGTCCAATATATCGATCTTTACGCCTCGACCATTTCGAGACTCTCGCCATGTCCCCGATCTCATCCGGACTCAACTCCTTCGTACATCAAAACTCATAAACTCATAATATAACTGCCATCAAACTTGTTGCAAGGGACTCTACGGGTTCGAGAACTATGTAGACATGACCTAGAACCATTCTCGTCAATAACCAATAGCGGAACTGGATGCCCATATTGGCTCCTACATATTCTACGAAGATCTTTATCGGTCAAACCGCATAACAACATACGTTGTTCCTTTGTCATCGGTATGTTATTTGCCCGAGATTCGATCGCCGTATCCAATACCTAGTTCAATCTCACATCGCAAGTCTCTTTACTGCTCAGAATGCATCATCCCGTAACTAACTCATTAGTTCACATTGCTTGCAAGGCTTATAATGATGTGCATTACCGAGAGGGCCCAGAGATACCTCTCCGACAATCGGAGTGACAAAACCTAATCTCAAATACGCCAACCCAACATGTACCTTTGGAGACACCTGTAGTACCTTTATAATCACCCAGCTACGCCAGGACGCTTGGTAGCACCCAAAGTGTTCCTCCGTAAACGGAGTTGCATAATCTCATAGTTACAGTGAACATGTATAAGTCATGAAGAAAGCAATAGCAATATACTAAACGATCAAGTGCTAGGCTAACGGAATGGGTCATGTCAATCACATCATTCTCCTAATGATGTGATCCCATTAATCAAATGACAACACATGTCTATGGTTAGGAAACATAACCATCTTTGATTAATGAGCTAGTCAAGTAGAGGCATACTAGTGACTATATGTTTGTCTATGTATTCACACATGTATTATGTTTCCTTAATACAATTCTAGCATGAATAATAAACATTTATCATGAAATAAGGAAATAAATAATAACTTTATTATTGCCTCTAGGCATATTTCCTTCAGTCTCCCACTTGCACTAGAGTCAATAATCTAGTTCACATCATCATGTGATTCAACACTAATATTCACATCTCATATGTGATTAACACCCATAGTTCACATCGCCATGTGACCAACACCCAAAGGGTTTACTAGAGTCAATAATCTAGTTCACATCGCTATGTGATTAACACCCAAAGAGTACTAAGGTATGATCATGTTTTGCTCGTGAGAGAAGCTTAGTCAACGGTCTCTGTCACATTCAGAGTCCGTATGTATTTTGCAAATATTCTATGTCTACAATGCTCGCACGGAGCTACTCTAGCTAATTGCTCCCACTTTCAATATGTATCCAGATTGAGACTTAGAGTCATCTCGATCAGTGTAAAAGCTTGCATCGATGTAACTCTTTACGACGGGCTCTTTATCACCTCCATAATCGAGAAATATTTCCTTAGTCCTCACTAAGGATGTTCTTGACCAATGTCCAAAGGATCTACTCCTAGATCACTATTGTACTCCCTTGCCAAATTCGGAGCAAGGTATACAATAGGTCCGGTACATAGCATAGCATACTTTATAGAACCTATGATCGAGGCATAGGAATGACTTTCATTCTCTTTTCTATTTTCTCGCCGTGGTCGGGATTTGAGTCTTACTCAATTTCACACCTTGCAACACAGCAAGAACTTTTCTTTGACTGCTCCATTTTGAACTACTTCAAAATCTTGACAAGGTATGTACTTATTGAAAAACTTATCAAGCCGCCTTGATCTATCTCTATAGATCTTGATGCTCAATATGTAAGCAGCTTCACCGAGGTCCTTCTTTGAAAAACTCCTTTCAAATACTCCTTTATGCTTTGCGTAATAATTCTACATTATTTCCGATCAACAATATGTCATTCACATATACTTATCGTAAATGTTGTAGTGCTCCCACTCACTTTCTTGTAAATACAGCTTCTCCAAAAGTCTCAGATAAAACCATATGCTTTGATCACACTATCAAAGCGCTTATTCCAACTCCGAGATGCTTGCACCAGTCCATAGATGGATCGCTGAGCTTGCACATTTTGTTAGCTCCTTTAGGATTGACAAAACCTTCTGTTGCATCATATACAACTCTTCTTTAATAAATCCATTAAAGAATGTAGTTTTGACATCCATTTGCCGATTTCATAAAATGTGGCAATTGCTAACATGATTCGACAGACTTAAGCATCGCCACGAAGTGAGAAAATCTCATCGTAGTCAACACCTTGAACTTGTCGAAAACCTTTTGCAACAAGTCGAGCTTTGTAGATAGTAACACTACTATCAACGTCCATCTTTCCTCTTGAAGATCCATTTATTCTCTATGGCTTGCCGATCATCGAGCAAGTCAATCAAAGTCCATACTTTGTTCTCATACATGGATCCCATCTCGATTTCATGGTCTCAAGCCATTTCATGAATCTGGGCTCATCATCGCTTCTCATAGTTCGTAGGTTCATCATGGTCTAGTAACATGACTTCTAGAATAGGATTACCGCATCACTGTGCGGATCTTACTCGAAGACCTACGAGGTTTGGTAGCAACTTGATCTCAAGTTTCATGATCATCATCATTAACTTCCTCACTAATTGGTGTAGGAATCACGAACTGATTTCGTGATGAACTACTTTCCAATAAGGGAGAAGGTACAATTACCTCATCAAGTTCTACTTTCCTCCCACTCACTTCTTTCGAGAGAAACTTCTTCTAGAAAGGATCCATCTTAGCAAAAAATATCTTGCTTTCGGATCTGTGATAGAAGGTGTACCCAATAGTTACCTTTGGGTATTCTATGAAGACGATTCGATTTGGGTTCGAGCTTATCGTGAAAACTTTTTCACATAAGCATCACAACTCCAAACTTTAAGAAACGATAACTTAGGTTTATCGCTAAACCATAGTTCATACGGTGTCATCTCAACGGATTTAGATGGTGCCCTATTAAACGTGAATGCAGCTGTCTCTAATGCATAACCCCAAAACGATAGTGGTAAATCGGTAAGATACATCATAGATCGCACCATATCCAATAAAGTGCGGTTACGACGCTCGACACACCATTATGCTGTGGTGTTCCATGTATGTGAGTAGTGAAACTATTCCACATTGTTTTAATCAAGGCCAAACTCAGAACTCAAATATTTTTCCTCCACGATCATATCGTAGAAACTTTATTTTCTTGTTACGATGATTTTTCACTTCACTCAAATTCTTTGAACTTTTCAAATGTTTCAGACTTATGTTTCATCAAGTAGATATACCCATATCTGCTCAAATCATCTGTGAAGGTCGAAAATAACGATACTTGCCGTGAGCATCAACACTCATTGGACCGCATACATCGCAGATGTATTATTTCCAATAAGTCATTTGCTCGCCCATTGTTCCGAGAACGGAGTTTTAGTCATCTTGCCCATAAGGCATGGTTCGCAAGCATCAAATGATTCATAATCAAGTGATTCCAAAATCCATCAAGATGGAGTTTCTTCATGCGCTTTACACCAATATGACCTAAACGGCAAGTGCACAAATAAGTTGCACTATCATTATTAACTTTGCATCTTTTGGTTTCAATATTATGAATATGTGTATCACTATGATCGAGATCCAATGAACCATTTTCATTGGGTGTGTAACCATATAAGGTTTTATTCATGTAAACAGTAACAACAATTATTCTCTTACTTAAATGAATAACCGATTGCAATAAACATGATCAAATCATATTCATGCTCAACACCAAATAACATTTATTTAGGTTCCACACTAATCCCGAAAGTATAGGGAGTGCGATGATGATCATATCAATCTTGGAACTACTTCCAACACTCATCGCACTTCCCTTCAACTAGTCTTTGTTCATTCTGCAACTCCTGCTTCGAAGTTACTAATCTTAGCAACCTAACAAGTATCAAATACTCAGGTTACTATAAACACTAGTAAAGCACACATCAATAACATGTATATCAAATATACCTTGTTCACTTTGCCATCCTTCTTATCCACCAAATACTTGGGGTAGTTCCGCTTCCAAAGGACCAATCCTTTGCAAAGAGAAGCACTTAGTCTCGTGCTTAGGTCCAGACTTGGGTTTCTTCACTTGAGCAGCAACTTGCTTGCCGCTCTTCTTGAAGTTCCCTTCTTCCTTTTGCCCTTTTCTTGAAACTAGTGGTCTTGTCAACCATCAACACTTGATGTTTTTCTTGATTTCTACCTTCACGATTTTAGCATCACGTAAGAGCTTGGGAATTACTTTTGTCATCCCTTGCATATTATAGTTCATCACGAAGTTCTACTAACTTGGTGATGGTGACTAGAGAATTCTGTCAATCACTATCTTATCCGAAGATTAACTCCCACTTGATTCAAGCGATTGAAGTACCTGCATAACTGAGCACATGCTCACTAGTTGAGCGATTCTCCTCCATCTTTTAGCTATAGAACTTGTTGGAGACTTCATATCTCTCAACTCGGTATTTGCTTGAAATATTAACTTCAATTCCTGGAACATCTCATATGGTCCATGACGCTCAAAACGCCTTTGAAGTCCCGATTCTAAGCCGCTAAGCATGGTGCACTAAACTATCAAGTAGTCATCATATTGAGCTAGCCAAACGCTCATAACGCCTCGTGATCCGCTTCCCGCAATAGGTCTGCTACCTAGCGTGCATTAAGGACATAATTCTTCTCAGGCAGCAATGAGGATAAACCTCGATCACGGATCCAATCCGCATCATTGCTACTAACATTTTTCAATACAATTTTCTAGGAACATATTAAAATAAACATATGAAAGCAACAAACATAGGGAAGCAACAACGAGCTATTGATCTACAAACATAATTTGCAAAATACTACCAGACTAAGTTCATGATAAATTAAAGTTCAATTAATCATATTACTTAAGAACTCCCACTTAGATAGACATCTCTAGTCATCTAAGTGATTACGTGATCCAAATCAACTAAACCATGTCCGATCATCACGTGAGATGGAGTAGTTTCAATGGTGAACATCACTATGTTGATCATATCTACTATATGATTCACGCTCGACCTTTCGGTCTCCGTGTTCCGAGGCCATATCTGTTATATGCTAGGCTCGCAAGTTTAACTCGAGTATTCCGCGGTGCAACTGTTTTGCACCCGCTGTATTTGAACGAGAGCCTATCACACCCGATCATCACGCGGTGTCTCAAAGACGAAGAACTTTTGCAACGGTGCATACTGTGGAGAACACTTCTTGATAATTTTAGTGAGAGATCATCTTATAATGCTACCGCCAATCAAAGCAAGATAAGATGCATAAAGGATAAACATCACATGCAATCAATATAAGTGATATGATATGGTCATCATCATCTTGTGCTTGTGATTCCATCGCCAAGCACCGCCATGATCACCATCGCCACCGCGCGCGACACCTTGATCTCCATCGTAGCATCGTTGTCGCCTCGCCAACTATTGCTTCTACGACTATCGCTACCGCTTAGTGATAAAGTAAAGCAATTACATGGCTTTTGCATTTCATACAATAAAGCGACAACCATATGGCTCCTGCCATTGCCGATAACTCGTTACAAAACATGATCATCTCATACAATATAGCATCACGCCTGACCATATCACATCACAACATGCCCTGCAAAACAAGTTAGACGCCCTCTACTTTGTTGTTGCAAGTTTTACGTGGCTGCTACGGGCTGAGCAAGAACCGTTTTACCTACGCATCAAAACCACAACGATAGTTTGTCAAGTTGGTGCTGTTTTAACCTTCGCAAGGACCGGCGAGCCACACTCGGTTCAACTAAAGTGAGAGAGACAGACACCCGCCGCCACCTTTAAGCAACGAGTGCTCAAGCGGTGAAACCAGTCTCGCAGAAGCGCACGCTGTAATGTCGGTCCGGCCGCTTCATCTCACAATACCGCTGAACCAAAGTATGACATGCTCGTAAGCAGATGACTTATATCGCCCACAACTCACTTGTGTTCTACTCGCATATGACATCAACGATAAAACCAGGCTCGATGCCATCGTTGGGGAACGAGTAATTTCAAAAATTTCCTACGCACACGCAAGACCATGGTGATGGCATAGCAACGAGGGGAGAGTGTCCGTCCACGCACTGTGAGACCGAAAGCGAAGCGCTATAACAACGCTGTTGATGTAGTCGACGCCTTCACGATCCGACCGATCCAAGCACCGAACGCACGGCACCTCCGAAGTTCAGCACACGCTCAGCTCGATGACGATCCCCTGCCCGATCCAGCAAAGTGTCGGATGAGTTCCACAAGACGACGGCGCAGGACGATGATGATGCTCCACTGACGCAGGGCTTCACTTAAGCTCCGCGACGATATGACTTCATCGGCGCAGGGCTTCGCCTAAGCTCCGCACGATATGACCAAGTGGAATATGGTGGAGGGGGCACCGACACGGCTAAGGAACGATCCGAGATCAACTTGTGTGTCCATGGGGTGCCCCCGCCCCTCAGATATAAAGGAGGAGGGAGGAGGAGGCCGCCCCTAGGAGGGCGCGCCATGAGGAGTCCTACTCCCACCGAGTAGGATTCCCTTCCTAGTCCAACTAGGAGTCCTTCCATGTATTAGGAGGAGACCAGAAGGGAAGAGAGAAGGAAGGAAGGAGGGGTGCGGCCTCTCCCTAGTCCATTCGGACTAGGCCATGGGGCGCGCCCTGCCCTAGGCAGCCCTCTCTTCTCTCAAGGCCCAATAAGGCCCATACTTCTCCCGGGGTTCCGTAACTCTCCCAGAGATAAAAATACCCAATCATTCGAACCTTTCCAAACTCCAAATATAGTCTTCCAATATATCGATCTTTATGTCTCGACCATTTCGAGACTCGCCATGTCCCCGATCTCATCCGGACTCAACAACCTTCGTACATCAAAACTCATAAACTCATAATATAACCGCCATCGAAACCTTGTTGCAAGGGACTTCTACGGTTCGAGAACTATGTAGACATGACCTAGAACCATTCTCGTCAATAACCAATAGCGGAACCTGATGCCCATATTGGTTCCTACATATTCTACGTAAGATCTTTATCGGTCAAACCGATAACAACATACGTTGTTCCTTTGTCATCGGTATAAATATTTACCCGAGATTCGATCGCTTGTATCCAATACCTAGTTCAATCTCACATCGGCAAGTCTCTTTACTCGCTCCGTAATGCATCATCCCACAACTAACTCATTAGTTGTATTGCTTGCAAGGCTTATAATGATGTGCATTACCGAGAGGGCCCAGAGATACCTCTCCCACAATCGGAGTGACAAAACCTAATCTCAAATACGCCAACCCAACATGTACCTTTGGAGACACCTCGTAGTACTCCTTTATAATCACCCAGCTTACGCCAGGACGCTTGGTAGCACCCAAAGTGTTCCTCCGTAAACGGAGTTGCATAATCTCATAGTTACAGGAACATGTATAAGTCATGAAGAAAGCAATAGCAATATACTAAACGATCAAGTGCTAGGCTAACGGAATGGGTCATGTCAATCACATCATTCTCCTAATGATGTGATCCCATTAATCAAATGACAACACATGTCTATGGTTAGGAAACATAACCATCTTTGATTAATGAGCTAGTCAAGTAGAGGCATACTAGTGACTATATGTTTGTCTATGTATTCACACATGTATTATGTTTCCGTTAATACAATTCTAGCATGAATAATAAACATTTATCATGAAATAAGGAAATAAATAATAACTTTATTATTGCCTCTAGGGCATATTTCCTTCAACGAGTAATTTCAAAGCACCGAACGACGGCACCTCCGAAGTTCTGCAGCACACGCTCAGCTCGATGACGATCCCCGACCGATCCAGCAAAAGTGTCGGGATGAGTTCCACAAGACGACGCAAGCAGGACGATGTTGATGCTCCACCGACGCTGGGCTTCGCTTAAGCTCCGCGACGATATGACTTCTCCGCAGGGCTTCGCTTAAGCCCGCGACGATATGACCAAGTGGAATATGGTGGAAGGGGCACCGACACGCTAAGGAACGATCCGAGATCAACTTGTGTGTCATGGGGTGCCCCTGCCCTCAGATATAAAGGAGCCAAGGGGGTGCGGCCGCCCTAGGGGAGGCGCTGCCGAGGAGTCCTACTCCCACCGAGTAGGACTCCCCCTTCCTAGTTGGATTAGGTCTTGGGGAGGGGAAGAGGGAGGGGGCGCCGCCTCTTCTCCTTGTCCTATTCGGACTAGAGGGAGGGCGCGCCTGCCCCGGCCGCCCTCCTCTTCTCCCTTATGGCCCATCAAGGCCCATTGATCCTCGGGGTTCCGTAACCCCCTGTGTCCTAAAAATCTCGCTTTCATCCGAACCTTCCAAGTCCAAACATAGGCTTCCAATATATCAATCTTTATGTCTCGACCATTTCGAGACTCTCGCCATGTCCGTGATCACATCCGGACTCAACAAACTTCGTACATCAAAACTTATAAACTCATAATAAACTCGTCATCGAAACGTTGTTGCGTAAGGACCCTACGGTTCGAGAACTATGTAGACATGACCTAGAACTATTCTCGTCAATAACCAATAGCGAACCTCGATGCCCATATTGGTTCCTACATATTCTTCAAGATCTTTATCGGTCAAACCGCATAACGACATACATTGTTCCTTTGTCATCGGTATAGTTACTTACCCGAGATTCGATCGCTCGTATCCAATACCTAGTTCAATCTCGCTACGCAAGTCTCTTTACTCGCTCCGTAATACATCATCTCACAACTAACTTATTAGTTGCAATGCTTGCAAGGCTTATGTGATGTGTATTACCGAGAAGGCCTAGAGATACCTCTCCGACAATCGGAGTGACAAAACCTAATCTCAAATACGCCAACCCAACATGTACCTTTGGAGACACCTGTAGTACTCCTTTATAATCACCCAGCTTACGCCAGACGCTTGGTAGTACCCAAAGTGTTCCTCCGTAAACGGAGTTGCATAATCTCATAGTTACAGGAACATGTATAGGTCATGAAGAAAGCAATAGCAATATACTAAACGATCAAGTGCTAAGCTAACGGAATGGGTCATGTCAATCACATCATTCTCCTAATGATGTGATCCCATTAATCAAATGACAACACATGTCTATGGTTAGGAAACATAACCATCTTTGATTAATGAGCTAGTCAAGTAGAGGCATACTAGTGACTATATGTTTGTCTATGTATTCACACATGTATTATGTTTCCGTTAATACAATTCTAGCATGAATAATAAACATTTATCATGATATAAGGAAATAAATAATAACTTTATTATTGCCTCTAGGGCATATTTCCTTCAGCCTCCCACTTGCACTAGAGTCAATAATCTAGATTACACAAGAATGATTCTAACACCCATGGAGTCTTGGTGCTGATCATGTTTTGCTCGTGGAAGAGGCTTAGTCAACGGTCTCGCAACATTCAGATCCGTATGTATCTTGCAAATCTCTATGTCTCCCACTTGGACTTGGTCCCAATGGAATTGAAGCGCCTCTTGATATGCTTGGTCCTCTTGTGAAATCTGGATTCCTTTGCCAAGGCAATTGCACCAAGATTGTCACGTAAGATCTTCATTGGTCCCGATGCACTAGGTATGACACCTAGATCGAAATGAACTCTTTCATCCGCACTCTTCATTTGCTGCTTCAAGCAGCTATGTACTCCGCTTCACATGTAGATCCCGCCACGACGCTTTGTTTAGAACTGCACCAACCGACAGCTCCACCGCTTAATAAAAACACGATCCGGTTTATGCGATTTAGAATCGTCTCGATCAGTGTCAAAGCTTGCATCGACGTAACCATTTACGACTAGCTCTTTGTCACCTCCATATACGAGAAACATATCCTTAGTCCTTTTCGTATTTCAGATGTTCTTGACCGCTGTCCAGGATCCACTCCTCGATTACTTTGGTACCTTCCCGCCAAGCTTATTGCTAAGCATACGCAGTGTCTGGTACACAAGATTGCATACATGATAGAGCCTATGGCTCAAGCATAGGAACATCTTTCATTTTCTCTCTATCTTCTCGCTGTGGTCGGGCATTGAGTCCGACTCAATTTCACACCTTGTAATACAGTAAAAACCTTTCTTTGCTCGATCCATTTTGAACTTTTTCAAAACTTTATCAAGGTATGTGCTTTGTGAAAGTCCAATTAAGCGCCTTGATCTATCTCTATAGATCTTGATGCCCAATATGTAAGCAGCTTCACCGAGGTCTTTCATTGAAAAACTTTATTCAAGTATCCTTTATGCTATCCAGAATTCTATATCATTTCCAATCAATAATATGTCGTCCACATATAATATCGAAATGCTACAGAGCTCCCACTCACTTTCTTGTAAATACAAAGCTTCTCCAAAAGTCTCAGATAAAACCATATGCTTTGATCACACTATCAAAGCGCTTATTCCAACTCCGAGAGGCTTGCACTGCACCATAAATTGATCGCTGAGCTTGCACACTTTGTTAGCACCCTTGGATCAACAAAACCTTCTCGTTGCATCATATACAACTCTTCTTCTAGAAATCCATTCAAGAATGCAGTTTTACATCCATTTGCCAAATTTCATAATCATAAATGCAGCAATTGCTAACATGATTCGGACAGACTTAAGCATCGCCACGGGTGAGAAAGTCTCATCGTAGTCAACCCTTGAACTTGTCGAAAACCTTTCGCAACAAGTCGAGCTTTATAGACAGCTACATTACCATCAACGCCGCCTTCTTCTTAAAGATCCATTTATTCTCAATGGCTTGCCGATCATCGGGCAAGTCAACCAAAGTCCATACTTTGTTCTCATACATGGATCCCATCTCAGATTTCATGGCTTCCAGCCATTTTATGAATCTGGCTCACCATCGCTTCTTCATAGTTTGTAGGTTCACCATGGTCAAGTAACATGACTTCCGTAATAGGATTACCGCATCACTGTGCGATTTTACTCGTTGACCCACGGTTCAAGAGAAACTTGATCCAAGTTTCATGATCATCATCATTAGTTTCCTCACTAATTGGTGTAGTTGTCACAGAACCGCTTTCTTGTGATGAACTACTTTCCAATAAGGGAGCAGACATGCTTATCTCATCAAGTTCTACTTTCCTCCCACTCACTTCTTTCGAGAGAAACTCCTTTTCTAGAAAGGATCCAATCTTAGCAACGAAAATCTTGCCTTCAGATCTGTGATAGAAGGTGTACCCAATTGTCTCCTTTGGGTATCCTATGAAGACACATTTTCGATTTGGGTTCGAGCTTATCCGTTGAAGTTTCTTCACATAAGCATCGCAGCCCCAAACTTTAAGAAACGACAACTTTGGTTTCTTGCCAAACCACAGTTCATAAGGTGTCGCCTCAACGGATTTTGATGGTGCCCTATTTAACGTGAATGCGCCGCCTCTAAAGCATAACCCCAAAACGATAGCGGTAAATCGAGAAGAGACATCATAGATCGCACCATATCAAGTAAAGTACGACACGACGCTCGACACACCATTTCTTTGTGGTGTTCCGGTATGCGAGTTGCTAAACTATTCCGCATTGTTTCAAATGTAAACCAAACTCAGAACTCAAATATTCTCCTCCACGATCAGATCGTAGAAATTTTATTTTCTTGTTACGATGATTTTCCACTTCACTCAAATTCTTGAACTTTTCAAATGTTTCAGATTTGTGTTTCATTAAGTAGATATACCCATATCTGCTCAAATCATCTGTGAAGGTGAGAAAATAACGATATCCGCCACAAGCCTCAACATTCATTGGACCACAAACATCAAGATGTATGATTTCCAACAAATCGTTGCTCGCCCATAGTTCCGAGAACGGCGTTTTAGTCATCTTGCCCATGAGGCACGGTTCGCAAGTACCAAGTGATTCATAATCAAGTGATTCCAAAAGTCCATCAAGATGGAGTTTCTTCATGCTTTTACACCGATATGACCTAAACGGCAAGTACACAAATAAGTTGCATTATCATTATCAACTCAGATCTTTTGGTTTCAACACTATGAATATGTGTATTACTACTATCGAGATTCAATAAGAATAGACCATTCTTCAAGGGTGCATGACCATAAAAGATATTATTCATATAAATAGAACAACCATTATTCTCTGATTTAAATGAATAACCGCCTCGCATCAAACAAGATCCAGATATAATGTTCATGCTTAACGCCGCACCAAATAACAATTATTTAGGTCTAAAACTAATCCCATGGTAGATGTAGAGGTAGCGTCGATCATGATCACATCGACTTTGGAACCATTTCCCACGCCAAGATCGTCACCTCGCCCTTAGCCAATCTTCGCTAATCCGTAGTCCCTGCTTCGAGTTGCAAATATTAGCAATGTAACCAGATCAAATACCTGTGTGCTACATACGATTAGTAAGGTACACATCAATAACATGTATATCACATATACCTTTGTTCACCTTGCCATCCTTCTTATCCGCCAAATACTTGGGGCAGTTCCGCCCAAAGGTCCAGTCTGCTTGCAAGAAAACACTCGGCCAAAGGCTTAGGTCCAGACTTGGGTTTCTTCTCTTGAGCAGCAACTTTCTTGCTGTTCTTTTGAAGTTTCCTTCTTCTTTCCTTTGCCCTTTTCTTGAAACTAGTGGTCTTGTTGACCATCAACACTTGATGCTCTTTTCTGATTTCTACCTCCGCTGCTTTTAGCATTGCTAAGAGCTCAGGAATTGTTTTGGTCATCCCTTGCATATTATAGTTCATCACGAAGCTCTTGTAGCTTGGTGGCAGTGATTGGAGAATTCTGTCAATGACACTATCATCCGAAGATTAACTCCCAGCTGAATCAAGTGATTATTATACCTGACATTTTGAGTATGTGCTCACCGATGTAACTATTCTCCTCCATCTTGCAGCTATAGAACTTATTGGAGACTTCATATCTCTCAATCCGCATTTGCTTGAAATATTAACTTCAACTCCTGAACATCTCATATGCTCCATGACGCTCAAAACGCCGTTGAAGACCCGGTTCTAAGCCGTAGCATGGCACATCGAACTATAGAGTAGTCATCACGCTTTGCTTTGCCAGACGCTCACAACTTCGCGTTGTTCTCGCAGCAGTTCGCACCCAGCGGTGCTTCCAGACGTAATTTTTCTCGGCAGCAATGAGGATAATCTCGTTACGGACCCAGTCCGTAATTGCTACCATCATCTTTCAACTTTGCTTTCAAGGAACGCATTAAAATTCAACGGAACAACAACACGAGCCATCTATCTACAAAGAAACATAGACAAGCAAAATACTATCAGTACTAAGTTCATGATAAATTTAAGTTTAATTAATCATATTAAAAACTCCCACTTAGACAGACATCTCTAGTCATCTAAGTGATTACGTGATCCAAATCAACTAAACCATGTCCCATCATCACGTGAGATGGAGTAGTTTCAATGGTGAACATCACTATGTTGATCATATCTACTATATGATTCACGCTCGACCTTCGGTCTCCGTGTTCCGAGGCCATATCTGTTATATGCTAGGCTCGCAAGTTTAACTCGAGTATTCCGCGGTGTAACTGTTTTGCACCCGCTGTAGATGAACGAGAGCCTATCACACCCGATCATCACGGGTGTCTCAAAGACGAAGAACTTTTGCAACGGTGCATACTCAGGAGAACACTTTTGATAATTTTAGTGAGAGATCATCTTATAATGCTACCGCCAATCAAAGCAAGATAAGATGCATAAAGGATAAACATCACATGCAATCAATATAAGTGATATGATATGGTCATCATCATCTTGTGCTTGTGATTCCATCTCCAAGCACCGCCATGATCACCATCGCCACCGCGCGACACCTTGATCTCCATCGTAGCATCGTTGTCGCCTCGCCAACTATTGCTTCTACGACTATCGCCATCGCTTAGTGATAAAGTAAAGCAATTACATGGCGCTTGCATTTCATACAATAAAGCGACAACCATATGGCTCCTCGCCAGCTGTCGATAACTCGTTACAAAACATGATCATCTCATACAATAAAATATAGCATCACGCCTTGACCATATCACATCACAACATGCCCTGCAAAACAAGTTAGACGCCCTCTACTTTGTTGTTGCAAGTTTTACGTGGCTGCTACGGGCTGAGCAAGAACCGTTTACCACGCATCAAAACCACAACGATAGTTTGTCAAGTTGGTGCTGTTTTAACCTTCGCAAGGACCGGGCGAGCCACACTCGGTTCAACTAAAGTGAGAGAAACAGACACCCGCCGTCACCTTTAAGCAACGAGTGCTCAAGCGGTGAAACCAGTCTCGCAGAAGCGACGCAGAATGTCGGTCCGGCCGCTTCATCTCACAATACCGCCAACCAAAGTATGACATGCTGGTAAGCAGATGACTTATATCGCCCACAACTCACTTGTGTTCTACTCGCATATGACATCAACGCATAAAACCAGGCTCGATGCCATCGCTGGGGAACGAGTAATTTCAAAAATTTCCTACGCACACGCAAGACCATGGTGATGGCATAGCAACGAGAGGGAGAGTGTATGTCCACGCACTGTGAGACCGAAGCGAAGCGTTATAACAACGCTGTTGATGTAGTCGACGCCTTCACGATCCGACCGATCCAAGCACCGAACGACGGCACCTCCGAAGTTCAGCACACGCTCAGCTCGATGACGATCCCCGGCTCCGATCCAGAAAGTGTCGGATGAGTTCCACAAGACGACGGGTGGTGACGATGATGATGCTCCACCGACGCAGGGCTTCGCTTAAGCTCCGCGACGATATGACTTCATCGCGCAGGCTTCGCTTAAGCTCCGCGACGATATGACCGAAGTGGAATATGGTGGAGGGGGCACCGACACGGCTAAGGAACGATCCAGAGATCAACTTGTGTGTCATGGGTGCCCCCCTCGTGAGATATAAAGGAGCAAGGGGGGGCGGCCGCCCTAGGGGAGGCGCGCGAGGAGTCCTACTCCCACCGAGTAGGACTCCTCCAATCCTAGTTGGATTAGGATTTGGGAAGGGGAAGAGGGAGGGGGGCGCCGCCTCTCTCCTTGTCCTATTCGGACTAGAGGGGAGGGGCGCGCCCCCCCTAGCCGGCCCTCCTCTTCTCCATGGCCCATCAAGGCCCATTGATCCCTGGGGTTCCGTAACTCCCTGTTCCTAGAAATCCCGCTTTCATCCGAACCTTCCAAGTCCAAACATAGGCTTCCAATATATCAATCTTTATGTCTCGACCATTTCGAGACTCCTCGCCATGTCCGTGATCACATCCGGACTCAACAAACTTCGCACATCAAAACTTATAAACTCATAATAAACTATCATCAAACGTTATATGCGGATCCTACGGGTTCGAGAACTATGTAGACATGACCTAGAACTATTCTCGTCAATAACCAATAGCGGAACCTGGATGCCCATATTGGTTCCTACATATTCTTCAAGATCTTTATCGGTCAAACCGCATAACGACATAATGCTGTTCCCTTTGTCATCGGTATGTTACTTACCCGAGATTCGATCGCGGTATCCAATACCTAGTTCAATCTCGCTATCGCAAGTCTCTTTACTCGCTCTGAATACATCATCTCACAACTAACTTATTAGTTGCAATGCTTGCAAGGCTTATGTGATGTGTATTACCGAGAAGGCCTAGAGATACCTCTCCGACAATCGGAGTGACAAAACCTAATCTCAAATACGCCAACCCAACATGTACCTTTGAGACACCTGTAGTACCTTTATAATCACCCAGCTACGCCAGACGCTTGGTAGTACCCAAAGTGTTCCTCCGTAAACGGAGTTGCATAATCTCATAGTTACAGTGAACATGTATAGGTCATGAAGAAAGCAATAGCAACATACTAAACGATCAAGTGCTAAGCTAACGGAATGGGTCATGTCAATCACATCATTCTCCTAATGATGTGATCCCATTAATCAAATGACAACACATGTCTATGGTTAGGAAACATAACCATCTTTGATTAATGAGCTAGTCAAGTAGAGGCATACTAGTGACTATATGTTTGTCTATGTATTCACACATGTATTATGTTTCCGTTAATACAATTCTAGCATGAATAATAAACATTTATCATGATATAAGGAAATAAATAATAACTTTATTATTGCCTCTAGGGCATATTTCCTTCAGGACGTAGAGGGTCCAAGTCCTCCTGGATCATGTTCGCTCAAAATCACGCTCCTGAAGGTTTCATTCCATTTGACCTGCTTGATATTCTTTTTCTCCACAAACTCAAATAGGCAAAAAACAATTCCTCGGCTGGGCCTCCTGCTAATAGGTTAGTCCCAAAAATAATATAAAGGTGTATAATAAATCCCAATAATGTCCAAAACAGAAGATAATATAGCATGGAGCAATCAAAAATATAGATATGTTGGAGACGACGAGGCGTGCCAAGGTGGGGGGTGCGCCACCCAAGAGCAAACCGAATGGGAGGGGGGACGCCCCCTTTCCTTCTCTTCTTATCCCCCTTCCTTCCCTCTTGTACTCCAATTAGAAGGGGGAATCCTACTCCCACCGGAGTAGGACTCCCTCAGGCGTGCTTCTAGGAGGCCGCCCTTCTCCCTCCTCCACCTTTATATACGAGGGAGGGGGTACCCCATAGACACACATGTTGATCATTGATCTCTTAG